>RJWT010008941.1:0-25666 GCA_004365215.1 Cuniculus paca | reverse complement strand
CAAAAGGAAACTCATAGACTGAAAGTCAAAGGATGGAAAACAATACTCCATGCAACAGGAACCCAGAAAAAAGCAGGGGTAGCTATTCTGTTTGCAGATGATGTAAACTTCAAACAAATAATGGTCAAAAGAGATAAAGAAGGTCACTACATACTGGTTAGGGGAAAACTCCAAGAGGAAGAAATAACAATCTTAAATACATATGCACCAAATATGGGAGCATGCAACTATATAAAACAAAGATTAATAGAAATGAAAAGTCAAATAAGCAATAACGCAATTATAACAGGAGACCTTAACACACCCTTGACTCAAAGAGACAGATCAACTAGACAGAAAATCAATAAACAATAAGACATATACCATAGGTTCACCACCCATGGATTAGACTCCAAGAATGAATATTTTCATGTGAATTCTTTAAATTAAAATACATATAAGTGTCCATGTATGTGTTTCCTTTTTTTCCAACTTCTTTTCTCAAAAGGTACTCCTATAATACAAAACCATGAAATCTAACATGTGCCTCAGTATTCTATTTCCCAAGACTCTTGGAAGTTCCAGGTTTGCAACTTCTCCACTTTGGGTTATTCTTTTGTACCTGGCATAGTGTTGGAAATGTGCTCATCATCCTGGCTGTCTTCTTGCATTTCCACTCTTCTAATATGTATTCATCTACAACCTTTGTTTGACATTTGTTTCATCTCCATCACAGTCTGAACAATGGTTGTGGACATTATTTTATTCATTAGAATCATACCTTAGATGGAAGCCTGGCAAAGCATTGCATTTTTTGTGTTTTTCTATGTAGGGGTGACACGTTTCTTACTGAGGATCTACAATCTTTTGTGCCCATCTGTCATAACCTGCTGTGGACAGTTGTTATAAACCCCCACTTCGATGTGACCTCTCTGATTTGACATATTCTCGTTCAGCCTCTTAGACTTTTTGCAATACAGTTTAGTTGCTTTATAATTTGTGCATTTCAAGGTGTGGGTATTTGTAATTCATTCCATGACCAAGCCATGTGCCTTTTTTGTCGATTTTAATACTTCTACCAATAATATAGTTACGTATTTTACTCGTATCACCTCTGGATTTCTTACTACCTAGAAATATTTTTTCAACTAGAATTATTACCTCATTTTAAAAGCCTAATCATTGGTTAGGAATTACAAAGTCTTCTCCACTTGTGAACTCACCTGTTAGATTGCTTTATCTACCGGGTCTTGTGCATTCTAGCTCAGCTGTTTCACAATCTCATGGAAAAGATGCCAAGTAGACTTGACACCCACTCCTTTGACAAATTCTTTCAACTACATCCTAAAAAACAGGGACTTCAACAGATTATTTAGGAGGGTCTGCAGGAGAACAACACTTTAATCTCAAGAATTATGACAACTATTTGGAATGTAGACAAATTGGCAACAAAACTAAACAGATAAAAATGTAAACTGTGCATCCTTCTTCACACTGTTTTTTGTAGTTATAGGTAATGGATGTAGTCCAGAATTTTACTGTGTAATGTCACTTGTATCAAGGAATAATCCACAGAAAGTTGACCAAAATGGTGGGGTTTTTATTATAGTCATTGAACCACAATAAACAATAGAAATAAGATCCAAGTTAATGTTTTAAAAAGGAAGTAAAAAATAAATCAGTAAATACTATTCAGAACTTTCTGCTTGATATTGGCAGTGTCCCAAATGTTTGATAGATATTTATTCCCTTTTCTTTTTTTCCCATTAGGAATAAGTCCTTAGAGATTAGAATGAATTAGAACAATTTTGTTAATGATGTGCTGTGTGCATTGAGCCTTCAAGATCACACAATAGTCAATAATCGGCTATGCTTCTACTTCTGCATTTTGACTTTTACCAGTTGAGGGGCTCTATACCAGTGCCCTCTTCCACGGTTGTCTGCATCAGGAATCTCCTAATGTACCCTGTATTTACAACAGGTCTGTGTAGAGTCCAAGCCTTCACAGGGCCCCAGGCAAGAGTTCTGCACTCAGTCTGAGCATTGTGGCCATGACCCAGCAGAGAAGCAGCCTTACCCAGTAAGTGCAGAGGGGGATCCCTGGTAAGGGACTATCAGAAGCATTATGTACCCACTACTGGGCCTAATAAGATAGCTTTTCACCCAATTTGAGGATGCTAATGTGAGAATTATGAGGCAGGAGAAGCTTCTTTTCTTTCCTTTTTTTTTTTACTATGTGCCTCAAATATGTAATAAGTTTTGCTTTCTTCTCATACATTATATGTGTTGTAGACATCTCACCCACAAAAGCCTAAAATATATCCCTGAGCACCACAATAAATTGATGAAAGGGATGGTGGATAGGAGAAAGAGAGTCACCTAACATCATGTCTTCTGCATAGCTTGTTTCATTTTATTTCATAAGCATGGTCTTTATCAAGTCTAATAAAAGAGGGAAAACTATATTTTTATATAACTGCTATCAGGTTAATAGGCAAAAAGAGTGAAATGGATTTGAATTGGATGGTCTGGATACAGACTCCAGTCGATAGCCAGGAGAATGCTAGAAAGGGGTACCCTAAGCATCCCAAGACATGTTGGCATGATGACATTAATTATGTCCCTCCAAAAAGAGATACCTTGATCACTGTGTATTTTTTCTTTGCAAATTACAGGTCAAAGCAGTGGGTGTTCCCTGCTGATCTAGTAAAAGGACAGTTATATATCAAGGGCAAACTGCATAAAAAGTGCAGACACATAATAATTCGGCACACAAAATTACTTTGAAAATGTCCATATTACCATATATTCTTATAAACTGCCTACTTGATCTGAAAAGGAGACATATGGTAAGGTGTTAATTTTAACTGTACTCAGAAATAGACCAGAGCTCAAAGCTGTGCCTCATATGTATATGTCCTTAGATATTGGATATCTGCTTAAAACTTGATGGGTGCAAAACAGTGAACATCAGGTGATTAGACCCAGAATCTGACAGCTCAATTTTAAATGCTATTTGTTCCACTCATTTTCTGAAAAAGAAGTAGGTTGTTAGACTCTTTGACTCAGCATTGTCATCTGAGTTGATTTCTAGTTCACAACAGAGCTGAGGAAGTCATAAACAAATATGGATTCTTCATTTGTGATTAATAGGTGATAGATGTAGAAAATAAGGGGAGACAAAATTGAAATATTATTAATAATGATAATGTGAATTTTCTTGCTTTGCACATAAAATATCCTAGAAGTTACTGTTTTCTATTTCTTAAAAGAGAAATTCAATTTTTTCCTTTTATAAGTGTATACTGTGTGTTTGGAGGTGAATGACTCATTGATTTGTGTGAGTTTTCAGAGCCTGTGTATTTTTGGCATATGGGAGACATCTAAAATAGAAACTTCTGTTAAACAATGGATTTAACTTTCCTTGGTTCACAAAAATTGGCTGTAATCAGTGTAGCTTCAACATAAGTGACATTTTCCTGTCTGAATTATTTCTTCCACGAATATAAAATGGAACAAAGGTAAAAAAGGATAGTTTTTTTCTGTGTCTATTTAATGGGCCTAACATTTCATTTAAGAGCACAAGACAATAGTTTTTTAAGATCATGCCACTGCTGTTCATAGTGTCAGAAAAATAAATAAACGAGAAATCTTAATACTTCAACTGTTTCTCTTCTTAAAATCTCAGCATTTCAGTTTTGAATTTTGACATTTTTTTTCTTCAATGAGCCCATTATTTTCATGGTCATGGAAATGTTCTTTTGAAAAATATAAAATTTTATAGAGTCCCAAAAGATCCTTAGTTACAGTTATGGTTTGTGTCTTGATGTCCCCCTCAAAGCCTTATGCCATCATGAGGGGCAGGATTTTTTGGAGGTAGCTGAATCTACAGTTTGTGACTTGATTTATAGTACACTACTGGGATTAAGAGTGTTAGGATTAAGGCTGGGTGATTGCTGGTCACCACACTTATTTGATTGCCACCACCCTAATCTGAGCAGTATGGATAAGATAAAAGATCCAGAAAAAAGCTTGTTTCTCGCTTTTGCTCTTGCTGCTTTTACTATCTCCCACTGCTCCAGCCAGTAAGAAATGCCCCTCTGCCATGGTCCACTTGCCTTGGAATCAGATAATTATGGACTGAAACTTCTACAAACTGTGAGTTAAATAAACCTTTCCCCCTTTCACTTTGGGTATCAGGTATTTTTTACCAGCAATGAGAGAAAAGACAGAATATGATACAAGAAAAGTGGGGTTGTTCTCATGATTATATCTGACTATGTGGTTCAGGAGCCTTTGGGAATGACTTCTCAGAAGACTTTGGAAAGGTATGGAAATGTCACCAGAAAAAGTAGAGCTGGAATACCTTAAGATGTTCTGTACAGGAGATATGGTCAGAGATCAGAAGACCAGAAGTCTGATAGAAATTCTGCCAGTAAAGACCAGCCTCAGGAGGTTTCTGCAGGGAAGGACTACATTAGTTGCTGGACTACAGATGATGTATGTTCAGGTTTGACAGAAAGTTTGCATTTTACTCGCATCCAGACACTTTGCTTAAGACTGATATTAAGGGCAGTAGACTAATGTAGCAGAAGAAATTTCAAGGCAGTCCAATGTTGAGATCATGCCACTGCCTCGACATTAGACTGCCTTCAAATTTCTTCTACCGGATTAATTAGTGGCATGGCTACTGTTGGTGGCTTTTAGCCAGATTTGTGTTGAAAATCCAGAGAAAGGAGCACAGCAAAATAATATTAAATGCAGTCAATTTAGCCAGAAAGGAAGCTCCAGTAAAGATGGGGGCAGCAAAGATAGAGCAGAACAGTGCTTGATTTCTGAGAAGGAAAAGGAGAATAGAAAAGATGTCCTGAGGCCATCACAAGAAACAGCAGAACTCCACCCTTTGCAGCTTTAAAATTGCAAAAGTGAAAGAATTTGCTTTGAGGAGAAAGCTGTGGAGCACCATCTTGCAGAATGGTGGTGGCTATACCAGGTTCCAAAATGGCTGCAGCATAGAAAAATTGTTCCTCAGAATTGAATTTAGAGTGCCCAGCAATCGAGGCACTCAACCTCTACAACCAAGAGAAAGGGAAGCCTGACTGCTGCTACAAATGGCAGCAGACCTTGGCATCATCCACATGGAGCTGGTTTTAGGTACATGCAGAATGCAAGAGTTATGGGATCAGGAAGATGTCCACACAAATTTCAGAAGGCCTGGGAGCCCAGGCAGTGTGCCTCTGAGAAAGCAGTGTATGCAGCTCTGAGTGTAAAACTAAATGTGCAGTGGAGACCCCAAAAGTTTGGTGAAACCAAGAACATGGATTGTCTGAGGAAAACTGGGAGGAGGAAGCAGAACACGCCCAAGAGAAAAGCCATGAGAGCTATAACCACAAGAAGTGCCATGGGCCAGAGCTGCTGGAGTCCTTTGGAGTTCACATCTTGCCACAGATTGCCTCAGTTGTGGCACATGGAACTACAGGACTTATGTTTGCAGACAGGACTTAATGTTTACAGGAACAGATCAGTGTCATTGGATTAAATGTTAATTTCATATTTTTTAAACAAGTACACTGACTCTTCTACTGGAAAAAGATGTAAATATTACCACCTATAGAAGGTTGAATTTCATGACCAATAATCATTCAAAGCTTATTAATATATATTTGAAATATTTTTCAGTGTACATTATCATTCATAGGTTGTATATTTTTTGTATTTTTCTTTAATATAACTTTTTATTTCATTTTACTTTTTAGAGAATAAAATGAAGCAAAACAAAACAGAACAGAACAAAGCAAATCAGAACAGAACAGTGCAAGCACTACAGGCCTTTTTTTTTAATTTTAAAGAGGATAAAACCAAGGATAATAAAACAGAATAAAATCAATTAGAACAAACCAGAGTAAGTGATACAGGACTTCACAACATTACAAAATCAACAATAGTTAATATAACGTCTTTTGTTGTCTTCAAAATAGCTACAGATACCCTGGGACACAGCAAAAATCGAACAGAACAGAATAGAATAGAAACAGTAAAAACAAAACAATGGATACAATAAAAGACTACAAAACAAGAAAATATTAAATTCAAAATGGCTACCATATGTCTTACTATCTTTAAAATAGCTGTTCTGCTACCAGATATAACATAATCAAACAAAGCAAAAGACAATAAAACCCAACCCAACAAAACAATGAACAATGTAGGACCCCAGAACGAGACTATAGGGAATCAACAATGGCTACCACCCTCAGAAGGAGACCCCCCCCAGAGCCAGGACTGAATTTTTTGAAACAATAAATGTAGGCCATAAAATGAAACATGCTTCAATTGGTAGAATCCACATAATCATCCCTTCCCCACATATTATATGGCTATATTCATATCTGTAATAGGGCAAGCCAAAAGGATTTTGAGAAGATTGTTGTAAAATGCTGTCACTATTTAAATTATGTTCGTGTCACAATGCACTTAAACAATTAAATGGTTTGACTTCTTCAGGTTCTGCTGTACATTAATCAGCACATTTGAAGTCAATGTAGATACTTCCTAGAAAAACCTGAAAACTTGACAATGTAATCTAGTACATTTCAGGGAGTTGAATTTTGTTATGCTACAGAAAACTTAGAAGAGCTTTAGGTGCTTTATAGGTGAAATTCAATGAAGCCTCTTATGGATGCACAGTCAATTCTGAGATGTGTGTTTTGACATTCGAACACATCCATTATATTAAGTTTTTTGAGGATCATGATTGTGATCATGTATGAAGGAGCACATGATCATGATCATATAATGTTAAATTTTATAGTGGATTACTCAAATTTCTTTCAAATATTTGTTATGGAGAATGTATTACTAAGTATTTCTTTTAAAATATGAGTAATGGGTGTTGGTGTTCATTTTTATAGATAATACTAATATGTCACTTTCTAAGTGTCAGAAAATATTCACAGGTATTGGTTCTCAACTGTGATGTAGGAAACAACCAACAAGAACTTCACATGCAAGTATTCAGACAAAATGTTTTTTCCTTTTAGCAGTCCAGAGAACTTCATAAATGAGACTGAAATCCACTACTTTATGCAATGTAAATTAATTAGATAACTTTTTTATAATAACACTGTAAGTCACTGTTAATTATTGTTTTAATTTTACAGTTAAGGATGCCATCCAGGTGTATTTAAATTATTTTTCTGTACTTCTCTCTTTCTTATTTTCCAAATTAAATCATAGTATAACACAACAAATAATAAACACAAGTTGCCTACAGGTAGCTGAGGTGAGAGATTTACAATTCCTGCAGAAATAAAATGGTGACATGAATGTCTATTAAATTTCTCAGGAATATTAGGACTTTGACATGGATTTGGGTATCTTGGATTTGGATATTTTTCCTGATGCTAAACCAACCATACTTAAAGAAGGGTTATGATCAGAAAATGAACAAAGTTTTATTTCTAGACATCTCCTTGTACTATTCCCAGAATGAAAAAAAGTAGTATCTGGATTACTGTATATTTCACTGAGGTTGTACAGTTTTGATACCAATAGACATGCAGGAAATAAAAATATTGCAAATGCAATTCTAAGCATTTGACCACTATTTAATTATTGACAGGTGCAGTTCATACGAATACCACACTTGTAGTCAATGCTGACATTAGTTACGTGATTGTGATTAATCATGTTTACCCAAATTTGAAGTTCACCAAAGGTATGGATAGGAATTATATGATAAATAAATTTAAAGGTACAAGCAAAATGTAAGTGAGGATATCATTAGCAAATAAAGCTAATGAAACACAGCAAAGCCAAAAATCTGGGAGTTAAATGGCACATAAGTGTTTACTGATTATGAAGAACAAACCTTAATTTAGTACTCATGTGAAGACTAGCTCTTGAACAGTACTTTAAACATTTAAAGTTAAAGCACTTTGCATCATTGGCTAAGAATTAGTGGCTTTTTCTTTCCTTTTTCTACTCTTTTTGTTTCTCTAAAGCTGCCCAGACAATGCACAAGTAAAAAATGTAACACGTGTCTCAGAATTTCATCTTATGGGACTCTCAGAAGATCCAGACTTGCAACCAGTTCTTTTTGTACTGTTCCTGACCATGTACCTGGTCGCAGTGCTGGGAAATCTGCTCATCATTCTGCTCATCATCTCTGATTTCCACCTCCACACCCCCATGTATTTCTTCCTTTCCAACTTGTCCTTAGCTGATGTTTGTTTCATCTCCACCACAGTCCCAAGACTGATTGTGGACATCCGAACTCAGAGCAGAGTCATCTCCTATGAGGGCTGTCTGACACAGATGTCTCTTTTTATCATTTCTGGATGCTTTGATGACATGCTTCTGACTGTGATGGCCTATGACCGGTTTGTGGCCATCTGTCACCCCCTACAATACCACGTCATTGTGAATCCCCACCTATGTGCCTGTCTGGTTTTGGTCTCTTTTTTATTTAGTCTTTTTTATTCCCAGTTGCATAATTTTATTGCTTTGTACTTTGTCTACTTCAAGAATGTGGAAATTGCCAATTTTTTCTGTGAACCTTCTCAAATTATTAATCTTGCCTGTTCTGATTCCACCACCAAATATATAGTCATGTATTTTTTTGGTTCCATCTCTGCTTTTATTCCTCTTTTAGGGATCTTTTTCTCTTACTATAAAATTATTTCCTCCATTCTTAGAGTTTCATCATCTGAGGGAAAATGCAAAGCCTTCTCCACCTGTGGGTCTCACCTCTCAGTGGTTTGCTTATTTTATGGAACAGCCATTGGAGTATACCTTCACTCAGCTTTATCACATTCTCCCAGAAATAGTGCAGTAACCTCAGTGTTGTACACTGTAGTCACCCCTATGCTGAATCCCTTCATCTACAGCCTAAGGAACAGGGATATTAAAGATGCACTGTTGAGGTTGCAGAGCAGAACAGCATAGGCTCACCATCTCTGCTATTCTTTTTATAGTTTGTGTTGTAAAATTCCTTCATCCAACCTGCAAACTCTTCCACATAGGTCACATTGTTTTTGGTATTTTGGAGACAAGGATTCACTATGCAGTTCAGGCTGGCCTTGAACTCATTTTGTAGCCCATGTTGGCCTTCCACATACTGCGATCCTCCTGACTCAGCCTCCCAAGTGCTGAGATTATAGGCATGTGCTACCACCTCCATCACTCATGTTGTTCATTTAGCTTCATAGATTTTGTTACATTCTGTTTCATACCCAAATAATTACTTAATCTTATTATTTTAACTGAATTGCATGAATCAGTCATCCCAAAATGAAAGATTTTGCTTTGTGAAGTTAGGCCCAGAGCAACATGTTCCAGACTGGCAGCAGCCTAGAAAATTTGCTCCTCAGAATTGAGTTCAGAGTGCTCAGTGATCCAGGCACTTGACTCCTACAGCCAAGAAATAAGGAATCCTAGCTACTCCTCCAGCTGGTGGCAGAACTTGTCATCATCCAAATGGTGCTGGTTTTGCATGGAGTTGTAGGGTCAGGAAGGCTTTCATCCAGATAGCAGAAGAAGTCCTGAAAGGTCAACTAGTAAGCCCCTACGAAGGCAGTGTGTAAATCTGTGAAGCAAAAGATGCAGTGGAGACTTCAAAATTTTGGAGAAGCCAGAAATTTAGAGGACTCAGAAAAACTGCAAGGAGGGAGCAGAACAGGCCCAAAAGCAAAGCCCACAAATGCTGAACCATTGGTTGAAGGGGTTCTTTGGTGTTCACATCTGCCCAGTGAGCATTAGATGATGCATATAGAATTATAGGACTTAAGATCTGCTCTACTGAGTGATGGACTTGCTTTGATCCCATTGCTTCATATCCCCCATTTGTACCTTTTGGAATAGTAGTATTTATCTTGTGCAATTGTATGTTGGAGGTGTTTACCTTTCTTTTCATTTGTACAGGAGTTTGCAGCTAAGAGCTTTCCTTACATTTCAGAGAGACATGGGGGTTTGACTTTACATAAATGCTGAAATTGTTAGGACTTTGACAACACTCAGAGATAGAGTAAATGCCTTTTACTTACAGGGATGTACATGAATTTTTTGGGGAAATTATAAGAGAGAAATAAAATTATTGCAACAGCAAATGACATAGCTTTTTCACCATTATTTTCAGCTGTATTTTCCTTCAACACTCAGCAGTTTGTCACGGTGATAGTCCTTTAGTGATGTATATTTTATTACAAAATAATCACATTATTTTAAACTATCACATAAGTGTAACATGTTTCACTTCTTTCCTGTTGTATCCTTTTTCCTTTTGCTCTACTTCCCCTGACCCACTTCATTATTTTCACAAGTCTACTAGCTTGTTTTTATCACTATATTATTTACTTTGCATTTATAGAGGAAAATATTTTTTAACTTTCTGAGTCTGGTTTGTTTCACTTAGTATGATGTATTTAATTCCATATAAGTTCTTGCAAATGTCACGTTTTAATTTTTCTTAATGACTCGATTATATATGTATTTTTTCACATTTTAATTCTTTCTTCTGTTAATGCGCATGTAGTCTGTTTGTATAGCTCAATGTATAAGTATGCATATGACTGTATTTTACTATTTTAATTTTTTCATGAATTTACCCAAGAGGTATAGCTAGATCAAATTGAATTTCTATTTTTTGCAAGTAATTAAAAAGACCATACAGCATGACCAGGTTTGTTTTATCTCAAGGATGAAAGAATGGCTCAGCATGTATAAATCAAAATATTTTATATAGCTGGGCATAGTGGCTCATGCCTGTAATCCCAGCACTCGGGAGGCTGAGACAGGCAGATCACTGTGAGTTCGAGACCAGCCTGGGCTACAAAGTGAGCTCAAGGCCAGCCTGAATGGCATAGTGAGACCCTGTCTCAAAAACACCAGGGCTGGGGATCTAGCTCAGCAGTCTAAGTGCCTGCCCGGCAAGTGCAAGGTCATGAGTTCAATCCCCAGTGCTGGAAAAAAAAAACTTTATATACCACTAAAAAAGAAAAAAGGACAAAAATTACATGATCATCTCAATAGACACAGAAAAGTCCTTAAATCCAAAAATCATTCATAATAATAAAAAAACTCTGATGAAAATAGGTAATGGTGGACGTTATCTCAAAGTTATAAAAGTCATTTAATGCAAACCCTCTGCCAACATCACACTACATGGTAAAAGCCTGAAAGCTTTACCACTCCTGTTCTATAAACTAGTTGAAACTTTGCAAGAACAGTCAGTCTAGTGCAAAATATAACAGGAATAGGTATAAGAAAGAAGGAACTCACATTATCCTTATTTACTAGTGACATAATCCTTTAGGTAACAGAACCTGAAACCATACCAAAAGGCCCCTAAAACTAATAAACAACTTCCACAGAATAACAGGATATCGACTCAATACACAAAAAGTAATAGAGCTCTTCTGTACCAACAATGAACACATGAATAAAGAAATTATGAAAAAAAATCCCTTTCAAAATGGTTCTAAAAATTAAATATAGTTGTGCTTCAATTTATGAACTTAATTTGTTTTACAGTTTTTGGGATGATAGCTGCATTTTGGTTTGTGTGATGAAGGTGGCTGTGGTCATTTTTGTCACTCAATGTGGAGCTTGAAATGAAAGCAAAATTTTGCTGAAAACTTTTGCTTGTGAACCAAATTGTTTGCAAACACAAGAGATAATGAACTGAGGCATTACTGTACTTATCATTATTCTGACCAAAGAAATGAAAGACCACTATATTTAAAACAATAATACTAGGCAAATGAAAATTGAAGAGGACATCAGAAAAGGGAAAGACACCTTTTCCTGGATAAGCAGAACCAACATTGTCAAAATGCCATAAGTCCAAAACTGATGTATAGATTTAATGCAAGTCGAATAAAAAAAAGAGAAAGTTTTCAATGAACTAGAAAAACAATTACCTGGGACCAGAAGGAAACCAGAATAGTGATGTAATCTTGGGCAATAAAAGCAAAGCAGAAGGCGTCACAATTTCAGTTTTTGAGTTACATTACCAAGCATAATAAAAACAGAATGGTATTAACACAAAAACAGACATGAGAGTCAATGGAACAGAAAGAGGGTGCATAAATCTATCTATCACATTCTGTGATCTGATCCTTTACAAAGGGATCAAAATCAGATACTGTAGAAAAGGCAACCTTATTCTCATTGGTGCTGGGAAAAGTGGTTACTCATATGCAGAACATTGAATATAGATTCATATTCCTCATCCTGTGCTGAAGTTAGTTCAAAACATATCAGACCTGTATATTAAGACAGAAATACTGAATCTTCTGGAAGGTTAAGTAGATAAAACTTGAAGCCTTAGTTATGCTAAAGGATCTTCTAAACATAATACATTTTGCACAAGAAATAACACCAATCATCAAGAAATTGAATTATATCAAATTAAAATGCTTCTGTACAGCAAAGTAAACACCCAACCAATTGAAGAGACAATTTACTGAATGGGAAAAAAAGTGCCAGTTGTTACTTGAATACAGGACTTATACCTGAAATATACAAAAATATGAATATTGTAGTACTCTCAAAATAAAAGATCAATGCTGTAATAGGAAATCAGAATGAATAGACCTTTTGGAGAAGGAGAAGTACAGACAGACAATAAGTACATGAAATATGTCAGCCCCTTTGGCCATTAGAGAAATTCAAGTCAAAACAACATTAAGATTTTGTTTTATTCCAGAAAGCATGACTATGATCATCAACTCAAAAGCCAGAAATACTAGTGAAGTTGACAGAAAAAAAAAACTCTCCTATATTTCTGGTGGAAATGTAAACTAGTACAACCACTATGGAAATCAATATATACAGATTCCAAAAAAAAAAAAAAAGAATTCCTAACAACACAGAAATTTCATACGACCCATCACTTCCCCTTTTGAGTATCTTTCCAAATGAATTAGTGACATCATATGGTAGTGATAAATGCATACTCTTGTTTATAGCAGCACAAATCATAATAGCTAAATCTTGGAAGTTGCCTATATCCTATGACAGGAAGAGAAGATAAAGAAAATATGGGCCATTTGCAAGCTGCAGGGGAAGAGAAAAGATGTCACCAAGAAGCAAGGCCTCCTTGTGAATCAGTGCCGTATGTGGGCCAGGGCCATCAGGGGGACAGCCAGACGCCAGCCTTTTCCAGTGAGTTAGCACCATTCAAGGACTGCAGGGGAATAGAAAAAGAAGTCACCTAACAAGAAGCCTTCCTCCAAATCAGCGCCATGTGTGGGACGCCACCACCAGGGGGAGAGTGAGACCCCAGACCCTTCCCGCATGTGGGAAACAAGAAGAGCCCACCAGCCCCTCTGTTAGCAAATAGCTTATTTGGAGAAACACAGATTGAGATGATAACTATTGAGGTGAAATGATTTTTCATGCTTGTGGTGTGTGGTGTTTCACTGACTTTGCAGATCTAGAACCAGTGTTCTGATCATCTGTTTGGAGGATAATGGTATGCAGTGTGGCATCTATGAGGGATCTTCTTCTGAAGGTGATAGCCATTGCTAATTCCCTATTATCTTGTTTTAAAGTCTTGTATCATTTTCATTGTTTTGTTGGGCTGGGTTTTATTCTGTTTGTTTTGTTGTATCCAATGGCATGAGCAGCTATTTCAAAGATAGCAAGATCTATTATGGTAGCCATTTAGTTTTTCTTCAAGACTATTGTCTTGAAGTCCTTTATTCCATTAATTATTTATTTTTATTGGTTCTATTCTGTTCTGTTTTGTTTGATTTTTACTATGTCTGAAGGTATGTGCAGCTATTTTGAAGACAACAAGAGACATTATGGTAACCACTGTTGATTTTGTAGTGTTGAAGTCCTGTGTCACTTACATTGATTTGTTTTAATTGACTTTATTTTGTTTTACTTTGTTTGGTTTTATCCTCTTTAAAATAAAAAATAATGTGGTATATATACACAATGCAGTACTACTCAGTGATAAAGATAAATATGAGCAATTTTTAGGAAATGGATGCACTTTGAGGCCATAATTTTAAGTGAACTAAGTGTAACATAGATGCTTAAATACTACATTGCTCTTCTTATATGGGGAACACAAAGTCTAAACAATTTAAAAAACAACATAAAATATTTTTCTTTTTTATTTTTTTTATTTTGAAGAGAATAAAACAAATACAAAATAAAACAGAACGTTCAATCAAAACAAAGCAAAGAATGTTATACAAGACTTCAAGACAAAACAAAAATAGACCAACAATGATTACCATGTTGCCCCTTGCTATCATAAAATATTTTTCATGGGAAACATGAAGATAGATCATTTGCAGATGTGATAGTGATCTTGGGACAAAGAGGGAAAAAAGGGAAAAGAAAGTAAAAAGCATTAACATACTGCATGTAACATGCACCAACTCTCCACAAGAATGTATTCATTCTGTATCAAAAGAGGTACTAATAAAAATTTTATTTTTTTATAAATACAAAGATATAAGAATGTTAAAAATTGTACTTTTCAATGAAATACCAAGTAATATTATGATATAAGCATACACTGTGTAATGTTTGTAAGTTTGAACATACCTGCCTTTTTGAGCATTTGCCATGTATTTATAGTGAAAAAATTCAAACTTG
The DNA here is from genome assembly GCA_004365215.1 of Cuniculus paca. Lineage (NCBI taxonomy): Eukaryota > Metazoa > Chordata > Mammalia > Rodentia > Cuniculidae > Cuniculus > Cuniculus paca. The sequence continues at coordinate 11,071 of RJWT010008941.1, read as the reverse complement.
TTTTTCTGGTTTTCTGAAACACACAGGAGATTTTTCTCATCCATAGGCACCATTGTATACAGTTGCAAACCAGAATAATTTAACATGGATGAGCTAGAATATTTATTAAGTGAAATAAACTAGGTGACAAATTAAAAATAGCTACATGATCACATTCATATGCAGATTTTACACAGTTCATCTCTTAGAAATACAGAGAAGAATGGTGATTAAAAGAGGCTTCAATAATGTAGGGGAAGTGTTAAGATGCTATAAATAATTTCAAGACATAAGTCGTATAGTGTATTAGCTACAGTTAATGATGATAAATTATATTATTGAAAAATTCTAAGTGGATGTTATTTTAATGTTCTTAAAACTGATAACCAGGGATTGGAGATATAACTCAGCTGCACAGCATCTGTCTGGCAAGCATGAAGTCATGAGTTCTATTCCCAGTACCAAAAAAATAATAATTATCAGAGAATGCATATGATAATACTTGCTGAATTAAAGATTTCAAATTTATCAGACTTTCAAACATTTGTTGTACATAAAAACACAGTCAATTTTTTAACACATACAATTTTATTTGACAATTTAAAGAATAAATCTTAACATAAAAAGTCAAAAAAATAAAATGTAAGACTTTGATTCCTACATATCATTGTGATTATAAAATCATCCCTAAAACCTCTAAATGTACTTCAAAAATATATCACAGGAAGATTTTTCATGCAATTTGTTTCCTTGAAATTACTCATTGATGAGAGTAAATGCTGTCATTTTGAAAACCACCTAAAAAGAAAAATAAAGAGTTCCTCCTTTGAGGAAATAAATTGATCAACTTTCAGCCTCTTTAGACACAAAATCAACTGAAATTCTTCCATTCTGCTCTTTGCTTTGATCCTCAAGGGACATAAATTGCTTGGAGACTGAAAAGACTGTACAAAAATTTATTTAATTAGGAGCTCTGAGATTCCAATTTTAAGATGCTAGAAACTGTAAATAGGATTCTGTTGCTCCTCCATTGTACTTACATGGTCTCATAAGTAGACTTTTGGGCATGTACAATAAAAAGTTTCAGTCATACCCATTGGAGTGAGTCCATGTGTACTACAGAGGAAAGAAGAAGGTAGAAAGGAAAAAGAAGGCAAGCAGATGGAAGAGGAACAAAAAGATAAAAAGAAGGTGGGCACAAGTCCTCATGTCCAGAATAACAATACTGAAAGGCTAATATGTATAGTTTATGATACTACAAGTCTGTAGTTTGAAAGAGTTTTGGTTTCAAGAGATAGTTCTTTTTCAGCTACTATTTGGTTTCCCTTTTTCACTATTTAGAAATTCTAAACTGTCTCCAATGAGTTATTTTTTGGAAAGTCCCGAAATTCTTCTCCACTTTTTCAGATGAGTTGTCAAATTTCTTCCATTTATTTATTACTTACTTATTTTTGTACACTGAAAATCTATTAGGCATTAGGTATTGTCTATTTTGTTTCAATTTAATTTGTAGTTGTCTATTATATTCTCTAATTATTTCTACAGGAAGATTCCATTTTAATAATGCTTATTTGTCCTATTTATTATAGCTATAATTTATCTCACTGTCCACAATAGTATCTACCAACAACATTATTTGTGATGTTTAATAATTAATTCAACTTGTTGAAGAAAATATCAAATCATTAAAGGTAAAGAAATTGCCTTTGAATTTTTATTTATTTAATACAAACATTATAGTACTTTAATGTAATATTTCCTGTTGACTACAGTTTGAACAGAACTGTCATGAATTAGGAAATATCTTTGGTTTCTTTGTTTACCAGCAGTCTCAAGCTTTGCTATTAATCAAGTATATGTGTTTTACACTTTTTCAAACACATTTTTCTATTATGGTTTTAGTTAAGGCTTACATTTTGTGATGAATTAGGGTAATCAACATTCTTATGTCAAGTAGTGTTCCCTTTTTATAATTCCTGTCCTTGTTCATCATGAGTTTTTTTTTTTTTTGTGGGTGGATTGGGTACACGTTATTGAACTTTACTAATTAGTTTTTTGTCTATTTAAAAGCTCATGATGAGCTAGAAGATTTCTTTTTTGTGTTATAGTAGACATTTTGGCTGCAATAGTTAGCATACATCACATACTTGTTCAGAACCTATAATAAGAGAGGCACCATGTAAGCTCCTGGCAAGACAAATGTTGAGCCACAACTTTCACAACTGAGAGCTCATTGTCTGGTAGGGATTTCACACATTCCATTCTTTCAGCCTAAAGTTTTTTTCCTATCTCATCTCTTCTGATTGACAATGATTCATCCTTTTGCTACCGCCTCAAGTTTTCCTACTTCAGAGAGACAGCCTCACCAATCTTTGCAAAAAATTGGTGCACAATCATATTTTTATGCCGTGTTATTTAAAAATTCTAGACTTCCACAGTACTGACATTTTATGTCATACAGGATGTAAAACTATTAGTAAATCATTAGTTTGCATTTTAATGTTTATAGGACAGCTCTAGTTGTGAAACTTTTCAATACTTTAATCAATATATATTTTGACCATGAATTTGTTTATTTTAAGGGTACATCCAAATCAAAAACATGGACATAAAAGAACACATACCATAGAAAAATATTACATGATTTAAATGGTGATGTGTTTTTTTCCTTCTATGTACATAATTCACACACTTTTTCTTGTTGGAGGAATTCATTAGACAAACATTCTAGTAAAGGAGTCATAGAGATCTTTGTTATTTAAAAATGTGTGTGGTAGACAGAAAAGTAAAAAAAAAACCAGTTGTATTTGTAATAATTGGAATTATATCCATGATGATAACCACAGCTTAAGAACATACTGCAAAATGACAGCCCTCTCAGAAATATCTATTGCAATGTTAAGAACAGAAATTTACTTCTTTGACATTGTATTGTATCCAATAAAAAATGAAGGAGGTCGATAATACTGTTCATTTAATTTTGCTTGAATATTACCTTCTAGTGAACAAGTACTAATCCTATTGCAAAGATGAGATATTTGCACATTTTAAATTACTTTCTCAAGACTACAAAGATGTTATGTATGTGACAAGTGTTCTATGAAGTCTGATTCAAGAGTCCAGTTTAAAAATGAAATCTTTTGCTATACATTGGGAAATAATTACAGTAAAAAATACAAAATAATTACATTAAAAAAAGAAAAAATATAATATCCATAGCTATAATGATTTGCTGCCATTTATTGACACTTCTCCTAAGAACAAAGGCATTATTAACCCTTGAGACCAGCGTTTCTGTAGCGATCACAAGTTCACAAAGAAAAAAATAAGACACTGAGATTTAACTATCAGTTCACTGTGAGCTGCCAAATTATTAAAAAAGGATGGTGATGCAAAAACATCACTGTTAAATCAGTACTGTAGCTATATTACAATGAAAAACTAAGGACATTATCCAAGAAAATACATGCAAACATTTCAATTATTTTGGAAAGATTATATGACAAAATGTTTAGATTGGGTTCATAAATTTAAATTTGTAAATTAAAACAAGTGAGTTGATGTAAATTAAGAAAAATAAATAAAAAGAAAAGTAAATTTCTAATAAATTAAAGGAAGTTGGAATGAGTATACACATTTAAAACGGAAATGAGTGAGAAAGGCAAATTGAAACAACACTGAGATTCCATCTCACTCCAGAAAGAATAGTCAGGATCTAGAAAACAACCAATTACAGATGCTGGAGGAGCTATACAAGAAAAGGAACATTTCTCCACTGTTGGTGGGAGTGTAGATTGGCATAATCACTATGGAAATCAGTGTGGTGATTCCTCATAAAACTAGGATTGGGGGTTCAGTTTGATCTAGCTATTCCCTTTGTGGGCATTTCCCCAGAAGAACTGAAAATATCATACCACGAGATAGATGCACACGCATGTTCATAGCAGCACAATTTGTAATACTTAAATCTTGGAAACAACCCAAATGCCCATCAACTGAGGAATGAATAAAAAAGATTTAGTATTTTTATACAATGGAATACTACTCAGCTATAAAGAAGGGTAAACTTGAGACTTTTATAGGTAAATGGTTGGAACTTGAGAGCATGTTCATATGTGAAATAAATCAGAGCTGCATATGCAAACATCATATTGTCTCCCTAGTGCAACAAACAGAAAGAATAAATAAGTTCCAAAATGTACAAAACATATTGTGAAAGTGAAAGGGGAAGAAATTGCTCAAAAGAAAAGAACAACTGAGATGGGAAAAAGGAGCAAAGAAAGGAAAAAAATATATATGATAATTATATTTCTCTTTTTTTAGCTCATTGAAAAGAACAGTTTGTACTTTTAATGTTTGATTGGACATTTTTTTCGTGCCTGCTTTGAAGATAACAATATACAATATATTAAACATCATTAATCTCCTATTATTTCCTTTTGAAATTCTGTATCATTGGTTTTATTCTTTTTCTCATTTTAAAAATTAAAATAAAATCCCAGCACTTGGGAGGCTGAGACAGGAGGATCATTGTGAATTCGAGACCAGCCTAGGTTACAAAGTCAGCTCAAGGCCAGCATGAACAGCATAGTGAGACCCTGTCTCAAAAAGACAAGGGCCGGGGATTTAGCTCAGTGACCTAAACACCTGCCTGGCAAATGTGAGGTCGTGAGTTCAATCCCTGCTGCCACAAAAAAAAAAATTTAAAAAAGGAAAATGAGATACCACTTAACTACACAATCCCTGTTAATTCTAGGACAATAGTGAGTGAAAGTCATCGATCAAAAAGTGATATTATGAAGTGGTTATCATGTGAGGGGTTGCATGGCTATTTGTTAAACATCGCTATTTCTGACTTTTCCAGAAGATAAACAAGTAACATGGGTGCTGAAAATTGCACAGAAGTTGCACAATTTTTCCTCATGGGCCTCTCAGAGGATCCAGAACTTCAGTCCATCCTCTTTGCACTGTTCCTGTCCATGTACCTGGTCACAGTGTTTGGGAACCTGCTCATCATCCTGACTGTCAGCACTGACTCCCAGCTCCACACCCCCATGTACTTCTTCCTCTCCAACCTGTCCTTTGTAGATGTCTTTTTCACCTCCACCATCATGCCAAAGATGCTAGTGAACATCCAGACACAGAACAAAGGTATTTCCTACACAGAGTGCTTAACTCAAGTTTCTTTTTTCATGATTTTCATGGCAATGGATAATTTCCTTTTGACAGTGATGGCCTATGACCGCTTTGTAGCCATCTGCCACCCCCTAAGATATACACTCCTCATGAACCCTTGGATCTGTGGATTCCTTGTTTTGATGTGCTGGATCATCATTTTCTGTGTCTCTCTGATTCATATTCTTCTGATGATGCAACTCACCTTCTCTACAGGCACTGAAATCCATCATTTCTTTTGTGAACTGACTGAGGTTCTCAAGGTGGCCAACTCTGACACCCTCATCAATAATATATTTCTATATGTTACAACTATCCTGATAGCTGTTTTTCCTGTTTCAGGAATCATCTTTTCTTACTCTCAGATTATCTCCTCCTTAATGAAAATTTCTTCCACTGCAAGCAGGTATAAAGCATTTTCTACCTGTGGCTCTCACCTCTGTGTGGTCTTCTTGTTCTATGGAACAGCACTTGGAGTTTACCTCAGTTCTGCTGTGACCCATTCTTCCCGTGAAAGCTCAATTGCCTCTGTGATGTATACTGTCATCACTCCCATGCTGAACCCCTTCATCTACAGCCTGAGGAACAAGGATGTGAAGGGGGCTCTATGGCGACTCCTCAGCAGAGCAGCCTCTTGTCCTTCATGGACCACTGACCTTAGAATGAAGGGAATGTTACAGTCCCTGAGACAAATGCTCTGAATTTCAATGTGATGGCTCCTTCTTTCACTGAAGTGACATATTTAGTTTCTGGTGTTCCCAAAGCACCTATGCACCATGTTTTGAGGGGAAAAATATATATGGTGTTTTGTTTTGATATATATATATATATATATATATATATATATATATATATTTGTTTTGATGTATATTATGTATGTGTATCTGTTTCTCTTCAACAACTCTCAGGATTTTCTTTGTATTTGCCTTTTTAGGCATGTGCACAAAGTATAAAATTTAGAAAAATTTCTCATACATTTCTGAGACTCCCAAAGTAATGGAAGCACATGTATCATGGACAGATATGATTGTCTTCCAAAAAGTTGCTTGATTTTAATGGTTTTCACCATAGTAGAGATGTATTCTGCTTTTCCCAGACTAAAGGGAATAAAAATCATCAGAGTACTTACTATATCAGATCTGTGCTTGTCATTTTACATGTATAACTTCATTCATCATTGAAAGCTTAGCTTTGACACATTTTCTTTCATTTGAATACTTTATGAAGTTAAGGCCTTGAGGTTGTGACTAAGTATAACTGGAACTTGACATGAAAACAAATTCCTACCTTTGGTATCTTATGCTTTATATGCTGAGATGATCACTAAATTCTCAACATGAAAACCAGAATTTGGCTTTAAAATTAAGTTTCTTTCTTTGGTTTATAGTTATATGATGCCCTGAGTAACTGTAAGATTTTTGATAATTTTTGGGTATCTTATTTTATTCATCTCATTTACTTTGCTTTGCTTTCTTGTTTTCTTCACTGTGTATTTCCTCCCTTCCTTCTTTTCTTTTTTTATTTTAAAAATAAAACAAGAACAAAAACATTTCCTATTATCTTGTATTGAAATTGTTCCTTTTTGCTTCCTTCCTTATTTTCTTCCTTCCTTCCATCCTTCGTTCCTTTTCTTCTGTCTTTCCTGTTTCTGTCTTTTTTCCCTTCATGTCTTACATCTTTCTCTTTCTTTTGGGCACTTTTTATTTTAATTTGTTTTATTTATTTTTTAAGGATTAATAATATTGCTGGACTGAATTCACAAGCACATTGTCTTGTTTGAGAGCAGCCATGCTACATAATGATGTTTTACTCAATGACAGACTGCATCTGCTCTGGGATCACATATCATTATATTGCTTAGTGAAATCTTTGTCATCTTCCTTTGTTTAAGAATGCTGTATGTCATTGGCAATAATGATGAAAAGCATCACCAGCACAGCTTTTCTCAGAACCCAACCTAGTTGTTAAACAGAAAATGATCATGCTTGTTTCTAATTATTAAAGAGTTATGTCTCAGAGTGAACAGATTAGTAGGTTAGACAGTCATTTTGAAGGGCCAGGGATTTAGCTCAACAGCCAAAGTGCCTGCCTGGCAAGTGTGAGGTCGTGAGTTCGATCCCTGGTGCCACAAAAAAAAATTAAGAAAATCATTTTGTCCTTAACATCTCCAAGAATATACACACCTTTTAAAAGTGTAGTATAAAAATATTCTATCTTGATATACTCATCAACACTTGTATGATTTTCAATTTCATATAACGTGAGGACTACTATTGGAATTGAAGTTGTATCTTACTGTGATTTTCATTTGTGCTTTCCCATTACTAATTATGCATCTTTTCCAGGACTCCTTTATAGATTCCATATGTTGTGTGAAAATTGTCTTTTCAAACCTTTGTTCATTTTGAAATAGTGCATCATATACTTTTACATCTGACCTGTAAGATTTCTTTGAAAATTTTGATTACATGAACCCTATCAGATATTTGTTTTACAACTATTTCACCCCCTCTCTGTGTGTTTACTTATTTCAGTTATACAATTTACTATTTTTAACTATATTCATGATACACAGTTGATCTCTTGAAGTTATTTCTCTCAATTGAAATCATGTTATTTAACAAACATCTTCTCAGCACCCTGATCCATTACCTTTGGTACCCACCATCTTACTCTGTGTTTAGATGGGATTGAATATTTAACATTCTACAGCTGAGTTCATGCAGTTTGTCTTTCTATGGCTGCCTCATTTCTCTTAGAAGAATGTAATAAAGACTCATCCATTTTGTACCAAAAAATTTCATTCTTTTTATGGCTTATTAGTGCTCCATTGATTTTACTTACCACATTTATTTATATATTAATCTGGTAACAAATCCTTAATCTTATTACATATCTTGTCTATTGTAATAATGCTGCCATGATTATGACATTCTACCTGTGTCTTTATATACTGATGTCAGGTGATTTGGGTACATGAACAGTAGAAGCATTGCAAGATCATAGAATAATTCTAGTTTTAATTTTTTGAAGAAATTTTAAAGAAATTCATGAGGGCTACACTTTTATTAGTATTAGTATTCAAGCTTGCCCAGAAAAACATAATTGCTAGAATATTTATATGTAAATCTAGATTAATAGATGATAGATAAATGGATGGGTAGCTAAATAGATGTACAAAATGGCAATGTGCACATCTTTAAAACCATTGTGTCAAATTTTGAGTTTATAAATAGATGATGAGTATTTGCTCTTGCTCTGCCCAAAGATTGATGCAAAAACAAAATTTGATGGTTTTTCAGTGTCAAGAGTAAAGCATTTTTAGAATTCAAATAAGCAACTTAAAATTAATCAACATCAGCATAGATAATGATGATGAGATTTCTATTTATTGAATTAACATCAGAGGTCTGCATTACCTGTTTGATCCTAGATTTTTTTAAAGCTATGTACTATTAAAATGAGGAATTAGGATCTATGAGAATTAAAAATGAGTCCCATCCATTTAACCAACATTTTTCAACTAAATTTCAAACCAATTTTCCCTACAAAGGCCATGTGTTGAACAATGCATTTCTGAAATACATGTTGATCATGACAGTTTCCCATTATTTATCCACAGCTGTAGCAAAATACTGCTCTAATCACTACATGTGATTATATCTTCTGAGATATGCTCTCAATGAAGTGATGACTGTCAGAGTATTACAGATGTGTAACATTTTAAAATATGAAAAAAGAACCATATATGTGTTGAAATGTCTACAAATCTCACATTCCTTCTATTGCCTGTATTCATAATTCTAATTAAAGTTTTCTCAACCACTATCAATGAATGTTGTAAAATTCACAAACACTTTCCACTGAAGGTATCAATGCACCATTAATATCTACCAAATCATTAAGTGAAAGAGAAAAAGGTACAGCTTTATATGTGGGGAAGAGACTACCAGGTGATATCAGAAAACATTACTGTCCCACTTATCGATGTTGTTGGCTATCAATGAGGTGACAACAACAAACTCACTTTGGTTGCTGAAAGGGATTTTGGTATTGTTATATAATGTAAAATAGGCAAAAGTTCAATTAATTTGTCATAAAGTTGTTGATTTAATAGTACTCAGACACCACTAAAGTCATACAGCAACTGGAACCATGAGACCATGAGACCATCATATGTTTAAAACCAGGATCATTCCCCAAGGACCTATAGAACTATAGTCGTACCTCTGTTCACCAAAGATTCTGTTCATGAAAAATTTGGTTCCTGGGCAACCCACTAGGGACCCCTTCTGTCACTCTCTTGGACACAAGCTTTCTTTCTCTCAATAAATATATCCTGCTCATAACCTCCATTGTTCCTAAAATTCATTCTTTGATTTTAGAGAAAACAAATTCATGCCAAACATCCAGTAGGTTGGGAGTTTCATTCCCCTATACCATTTGGAGGTCTTCCACCAAGATCATTGGATGGACGTAAGAGTTGGTTTTTTGTTTCATGAACTCTGGACTGGGACTTATGTAGGTAACACATTTTTATGCTTCAAATTTTGCTTTTTCTCTACCAGTTGCTTATAATTACTTGTGATAATTGCTTGTGACCTGTTTTTGCCCATTGCTTATAATTGCCTTGTCTCATATAATTTTGTTAAAATAGTGATAAATCTAAGTTATAACATGGGAAGGTTATGATATTTCTTTAATGGGACATTTTTATTATTTCGTTCTTGTACATGTTGCATTTAAATTAGTGGCTAAATTTACTGGTACTCTTTGCTTGCTCATATTTAGACAGTAGTGCTAAAGAGAACCCCTAGTAGAATAGTTCTCAAATGAAATCTAGTCCAGACTTAGAAAATATACATGCCTACAATAAAACCAGGACTCCTCCCATTTAAATGGCATCAGGCTGGTGGCTGGTCTCTAACACTTGGAGGTGAGGCTTCACTGAGACAGACTGGTTCTGATCCTCCTCTACACTCTAGAGGAAATGTCAGGCCTGTTCTGCTTCAGGTTCCATTCTTTGGCTTTACTTCTAATCATTTCCTTCATTTTGTAGTTTCCTTATAGAGGCATGTAAAATCAGAAAGGACTCTGGGCAGTTCCTACCTTTTCCTCCTAAGTCAAGCCCATAGAAAATGAGCATTTGCTAATGCCAAAGACAGAGAAGTCATCCTAGATAAAAGACGCATACCTCATCTTTGGGTCAGGTGAGACATCGGAGTTTTGCCCATCCAGGAGAATACACATAAAAGTCATGTCCTGGCCTAGTGTTCTGAAAATAGTCTCTTGTGGAGATTGACCTGAGACACAGTGGAAAAAACCTCCAGAAGGAGCTATTTCCAAAAGCAACACACTTATGGTACCTAAACACATTCAGATTAAGGAGGTTCTCCAACCTTCCACATTGTGGAATTTAAAACTTTTATTATAAATTTATAGAGCACTAGGTAATGATCTTGCTCAGGCTTTTAACTATCCCTTAAAGAACTTTGACAAACGGTGGTCACTCTGCCAACTAATAATCACTCTTAGAGCAGCTGCCACCCTTCAAAGCAGAAGAAAGGTTTCCCCAGCATCTGTTTGGTGAATCCCTATTGAAGCCAGTGGCCAATGGAATCAATGGAATGTTGACCAGACAGACTGCTGGATTCCTTTCTGGAGACAGACCTTTCATCATCCAGGTCAATAGAAAATGAGAACTGCTGAAAATCCTGACCAGGGTGACTCTCTGGTCCCTCAAAAGGTTCTTCAGTAGATATTGGCTCATGACCACAGAAAATCTCCACTTACCTGTCATAGTTAATTCTCTGCTAGCAGACTAGAAACACTCCCTAAGCTTTTCAGTGGATTTTTAGATTAGACTACCCCTTCCTTCAGAGATTAAGCTGAGGCAATTTGCAACAGCTGTTTACAT
>RJWT010008940.1:0-25676 GCA_004365215.1 Cuniculus paca | reverse complement strand
TAAAGCTGAGAGTGTAAGATATTAAAGTAATGTGTCAGACATAAAAAATGGCTTCTTGTAATGTAAAAGAAACATATCTTTTTATTAAAAGAACACAGTTTCGAAGAAAAGGTCAACTGCAAATGTGTTCAAGAATCAAAAGAGAACATTAGATATTTGGAACTGGGGCAGGTGATTGTAAACGATGTGGGACTGTCTGAATAATCGTCACTTAACTATTACAGCGCCCTCGATCTCATTAGTGGGTGGCTGGTTTTCAGGCAGGCACTGCAGACTGCTTGTAGAACAGAAGGAGATAGAGAGGAGCCAAGAAGAGAACTGGGGGCACAGGACAGATGAGCACCTGTTTCTCAAGCTTCCTCATCCTTTCTTTCTCTTATCTAGGTTTTACTTGCCCTACTGAGATGTTCTACTGATACACAACCCGTAAAAGAAACAGTACAACTGATTAAATATCTGTTCTCCTATGTCTCTGGGACTTTCATGTAAAATGTTACCCTTAGGCATGGTGATGATTCTCAGTAGCAGAAAAGGAGCCAGCATGATTAGTCTTAGGTCATCAAAGGCACTGACAAATTTGCCAGCACATCCCTTACCAGGTTGCCTCCGCAATTCTCTCAATATTTGTTGAGATATTTTTTGTGGTCCTACTATATTAAGCACAAAGAAAAATTGTCCAATTTTATACCACATTCCTTATATAGTTTGTGTATGGTCTATTATGGTTAAAATAAAGGCTCTTTTTTAAACCTGAGGCAAAATGATAAATCTATAGACTCTACATATTTTTGAAAAAATTTCTTTGTTAAAATACTCACTTTGGAGTAAATATCTCAGAGTGGTTTTTATTTTGTAACAGGAACAAATATTGTCCATATAAACTTTATGTTTTGAATGGCACATTTTATATTTTTTTTGAGGATGCAGAATAATGAAAACTAATTATTGGCTAATAGTAGACTTATGGAGCAATTGTAAGTGATGAGATTTAATGTGCCAGACTAGCATCTTTTATGTCAATACAAAATCAGTTGAATTAAGATTTCACTGCTTTGGAAGAGAGTTTTTAAATGAATAAAATTGAAAAATTTTCCATCAAAAATACTGAAGTCTTCATTGTTATTGTTTTGAATGCAGGAAGGCAGAGCTTTTCTTAACACGGGCTGAAAAGGTGGACAAACAGATCTTCTTTTTTATCTCTGCTGCCATGAAAACATCACTTAAGAGAACTGTAGAAATTATGTATCTTCTAAGACAGACATATTCACAATTGATCCATTCGTAAGTAGTTATGAGTAAAATTTGTGTGGATCCAAAAGGAAAAAATAAAAACCTCCTACTATAATTTCTTTTATCATCTCAGATTCATCATATGGGTTCTTCTTAAAATATGAAATTGATCATTTAAAATCCTCCATTGTTAATGTAAAAAAATATTGCATTTCTATATATCTTTATAAGGATCTTGGAACTACCATTTTTTCCTAGTAAATAGTAAAATATTATGCAATAAAGACCATCAGTGTTTATTATACTTTAAAGCAATCTGTTTTCATCTGTAACATCACTTTTGGCTACTGATCTAAGAATAGAAAGAGGATATAGATTTTTGGGAAAATAAGAAAGTCTTTTTTCACTTATATGATTAAAAAAATATTCAGTTCTGGTGAGATTGTGGGCCTTTCCACATTTTTTGAAATCAGTTTGCCAATATAAATAATGACTTTTAAAAATACTCAGACTCTGAATTCACCTATAGAATGTAGCCCAAGGAAATAATTACAGGTGAACAAGATACATATATAGTTGTTGCTGGTAATATTATTTATGAAATAAAAATATTGGAAGTCACCTAAATAGCAATAGTGCAAAAGTCAAGTAAATTTGTAAGATAGAACACTGTGTAGCATTTAAAGTATATATTAAAATTGTATGGTATTAAAAATTGTATGGTATTGAAAAAACTGTCTTATTAAAGAAGAAAGATACCCTGTAAAATACTTAACATCAGGTGATAGAATTTTGATATTTATCAGTTCCTTCATTTTTTTTCTTTTTTAATCCAAAACAGTTACTATGAACATTCTTATTTTTTGTCTATATTGTCTGTGTGTACATTTATAGGTTATAAAATATAGATAACTCCTTGAAAACTTACTGGAAAAGAGTATGTCCAAGAGTTGTGAGACACTATGATTACTGATTTGCCTTTATAACTTTTTCTGTTTTCCACAATGTGTCTACACTTTCACTAATGATATAAAGAGAATCAAGATACAAAACTTTTTATATCATAATCTTAGTTGTGTGGCAGGGTGATGAACATCAACATGTGCACAATCAAAGGAAAGAAAATTGTTAATATATAAAAAAAAATGAAGTGTAGGATCTGAGAAGTTTTAAGAATTTTAAGCAAGACTTTGTCAAATATATATTTTAGCTAAAATAAAGTTGAAGTACAGAAAATGATTCTTCAAGAGGCATGTGAATTAGAAGTAAACTTTTCTATATAAAGATACTAGGGTGACCAGTTTACTTTTAGTCTGCCCAAACAGGGATAGAGATTCAGGAGTAAATAAGAGCATGCCCTCCTTATTTGTTGTAAGTCCTAAAACTGAATGCCACTACTTAAACTGTTGCTCAGCATTATATAGTTAGATCTATAGATTTTGATAAGCCAGAATTATTTTTTAAGGAGACTCTGTAAGAGTAGTTATTCATTTGTTTATTTTGTTTCTTCGTCAGAGTGAAGAATGAAGTTAATGTCACTGTAAACATCATTCAAAGAAAAAAAGCTATAGAAAACTATCATATAAAGCTGTCGCTATTTGTTTTGCTGAAGTGGCAAAAGAAGATATGAAGAATGACATACAAACAAGGGAGAGTGGGAGAAAGTCTAGAGCAATGAGTTTAACCTGTGCATTAGAATCACATAGAAAAGATAAAAATCCCAATGCCCAGATTGTAGTCCAATCCAGTACAGACAATCTCTGAAAGTAACATTCAGGCATTGGTATTTTTTCTTCTCTCCAGTTGATTTCAATCTAAGCTAAGCTTTAGAATTACCATTCTGCAATTTTTTTGTGAGTATATTTAAATTCTCTGATGCTTTGTTCTTTGTTACGACACCCTCTTGATAAATGCTAAGGTGTTCTCTTTAATTCCATGGATTCCCTTCGTCAAATAGGGAAAAAGAAGGCATTATTGGGCACATTTACTATAATTTTTGTTTTCATGTTTTCCTTTAAGTATTTCCATTAGTATTTCAAATTATCTTTCATACACCGTATGTGATAATTGGCTGTTGACAAGTATTTGTATTCATTGCATAAATAAAGATACTTGGCAATGACTAACTCAAGCTACATGGTCAATAATACCTCAAATCAACTCATTGGGAATAAACTGAAACATTTTTTCAAGCTTTCAAAACTGAATACATTTAACTACATTATAAACAACTGTCAACAGGATCTAGATTAAACTTTTTGGTAGAAAAGTGTAACTACCATTCTCTGCCTATCTTGTGAAAGTACATGACACAGGCAAGGATCATAAGCTTTAAAATTTTCTCATTCTAAAACAATCTTCAATCTTATTTTTAGTGACTAATACTGGCACAGGAACAAAAGTCTGGGCATTTAAGTGTTAAAATGACAAACGAGTATTTCTGATGCTTGCTTGGATTTTAGTTTTTTAATGATAAGAATAGTACATAACAGTGAGGACAGGATTTGTCACAGATTGTACATTACATGTTTTAATTTAATTTCAGAATAACTGTTCAACTGTAACTTATAAAAGTGGGCAATTACAGAATTGGTGTTTTGCTCAACGTCTGGCATGCTAGAAGACATAGTAAAGTTAGGTCCTGTGATTGTATCTGTTAGGCAAATGTGGGTTTTTTTTGGACAGAGATATTCACACTTACAGGTTTCCTGCACTTACCAAACTCTGAAATTGATAGCACCAAACAGCTTGTTAAAACAAATGACATTTTCCTCTAAATGCCCACGAAGATCCATTTTCCAAGCCCTTCACCCTCACGTGCTGTGAAAAGTGTTTGGCTATCCTGGGCTACTACAAATAGCAGCCTGTTTTAGTTGCAGAGAGGATGGTAGCTTTCAACTAACCTTAAGGGAAAAAAACGCAACAGGCAGGATGATTGTTACTGAGAGAGTCCTCATTTCAGGCAGGAGGGCTAGGGGAACATAAGATGCACTAGGCTTGGAATTTGTTTCTTGCACTTCTGGCAGAGACGCCAACATTTCAGTCAAAACTGGAGGATAATACTGCTAGTTTCCAATGTGCATCTTACAATTACATCTGAAGTCTGACTGATAATGTATAATACAAAACAAAATGAAAAAAAAATGTGAAACATTACAAATGACTTTTAGTTTGCTCCTATGTGTAAATTTAAGTGCTGCAGGAGATGAAAACACTCAAATTTTGCTCTATTAGCATAATTTTATGGCAGAATTTAAAGAATTAGAGTTGAGGACAGAATATCATAATATTCCAGATTGAACACATTATTTGGAGGGTTGCATGATCTGAGAAGTATTGTTACAGTCCAACAAATCATTTTTTTATTAAAACTAGAACTATTTCACAATAAACATGTAAACATCTTACAAGTTAGAAAACTATAAACTTAAAGAGCAAAATAAACAACAGATGACAGGAAACAGAGAAGTGGATTTTGTGGAAGTAGGAAGACCTGGGATGAAAGGAGATGACAGAAAGGGACCTGGAAAAGGAAGTAAAAAGGATCAAGATGTACTACATTTATGAACCAATTTCCCATGATGAATGTATTAATTGTGTATTGCAAAAATATACTAATAAAAAAGCTCAACAAAGACAACAGCATTTTCACAAGGACAAAGATTCTATGTGTGTTTAATTATTAACCTATGTTACCTTAGTTCTCATTTCATATTATACTGGTTAGATTATATCAACACTTTCTCAAAGTGTTAAACTGTAATGAATCATCCCAATATGTCATATTAATAAGGCAGTTCACTGCCTGAAGTACGTATGAGGCATTTGCATAAGTAATAAATCATATTAAAAAATATATATGTTCCAGATTGGATTTTTGTAAATAGTGATAGAATAGAATGAATTACCATTGAAATACACAGTCCAGTCTAAAATCATAATCTTTGTAGGTACATGTTTATTACTTTCTCATTAATGTAGGAAAATATTTTTCAAACAGATGGCCTTTGCATGTTGTTTAAGCAATCAATGGACTGTATTTTAACTTACTTGGGGGAAAAGGCAGTCATTATTCTGATGGGAAACTCAACCATTACATCCACCTTGGGTTTCTGCCTGATACAAACCTATACAGTAAGAAAAAAGGAAATAATTCTTTTTGTTTAACTAGTTATGCAGATGAAAGTAAATGAGATAAACACCAATAGGCAATTAGGAAGATGAAGCTGTGAAGATCTCAGTTAGGAAGCTAAGAATTTGTTAATTACTGGTCTTTCTGTCACTATTGGTTTTACCATTCTACTCAGTTTTTGAGAGTAAAGAGTAAATATGAGTAAAGCAATAGTGGAGAAAAAAAGGGGAAAATATTCTAGGTAAAAATATGCAAGAAACAAATCTATGCAATTGTTTTGGAATACAAGTACCTTACTTTAAGGAAGACTAAACTAGTGCAAGTATCGTTGGGATATCCTGGTTTGTTTATAATTGTATAATTGGTTTTATTTTGCCAGATGTTTAGGTGGTATATATTGTGGAAGATGGTTCACTGAGAATGAATTATGTAATTAAAAAAAAATAAGACAGATGTTTACCATGAAAAATGACCTAAAGGAATAGTTTCTTGCCATGATGTTTTATGTAAAGCAAAATATAAGCTACATATTGCCCATGTTTTCTAGGATACAGTGAGAGAGACAAGGAAAGCGAGAACATACTGGATCCAGTCTAGGAAAAGCCAGATTGCTTTATTTTCTGCCTTTTCTTTTTCTTGCTTTCTTTCACAAACTCATTGGATACACCTATGCAGAAAGTAAAAACCCTGAACTATGTCCAAGTTGAGCCAAAGGTTCCCTCCATAATAAATTTTCCAATTTCTTTCAATTTTATTTATTAGATCTAACTTTTCTCTCTTTTATTCATACTTAAACTTCTCTAATACTTTACACTAATACTTTACAGTAATACTTTACAGTTAGATTTATTAGTCACAAATTGAAGCTAAATATAGTAAATGCTGATCTAGGAAAAGATATTTAGAGATATGTAGATCATGTATCAGATGTATCATAAGTATCAGGAAATGAGTTGCAATGAAGAATTTAGAAAATCTGTTTGAAGAAGGCGAATAGGTAAGATGCTTATAGGTTCCAGAAAAAGTGAACGTGGTAAGGTAGGGACAAGAGAGGCATGATGCCAGTCATAATGTAGGTGAAAGAATTCACAGTGTGATTTGTATCACAGTGCCACTTTTATTTTCAAACAATATTAATACAACACATATTTAAACAATACCAACTGTCTTACACCTCTTTGGACATTAACAGGAAAGGGAAGAAGGGTCAGAATTTTAAGAACAGTGCTGGAGTTAGGTTTGTAAGAGAAATACTACCAAGTAATGGGAATTTTAAGAAACATGACAATGAAGGTAGCACAGTAAATGCACTGTAATAAATATAAAAGTATAATACATAAAGTAATTATTGAATCTTATTTGGAAGTATCGTTAGTGAGAAAGATATTATGTTCACAGGGGTATATAAGAGTATTTCAAGAGATTTAGTAAATCTTCTATTGAGATAAAAATGTAAAACTACACAAAGATGATCTGAAATAGAAAAATTACTGGAATGAGAGAAACTGAAAAGTCCCCAGGGTTCTACTGTCAATTTTTCAAACATCTAACTCTTTATAATATGTAGATATTCAAACAGCAGGTTCTAAAAAAACTACAATTTACAAAAAAATTAAGAAGCAGGGGGAATGTCAGTTGAAACAAGTATTTACACAAAGGGGAATGCTGATGCTTCTCTAAATATCCTTAATGTACTACCTAAAGATAAAGTACTTGGAGTGTTTCAGTTATCCTTTTCAAGCATCATTAGCATTTGTCAAATAAAAATCAATCCTCATCTGAAAGGTCCCCTTTCTCCATTACAGCTCAATCAACCTGTCACTCTGCAGCCCCGCACAAGATCCTCTCTAAATACAAACCAACCACAACTGTCTTCTATCTTAGACTCTCAATATAGAAACAGAGTTTACAAAATCATCTTATGGAAATACTCTATTGTATTTTGCTAAAAAGATAATCTAAGTCGAAATATTTGTCTATTTTTTCTATTCTCCAGGTGACGTTTTCCTTAAGTAATACGTGCTAGGTATGTAGTCAGAAACCATAAGGAAATTTTCCCTTATGATAACATTTCGTATTGATTGATTTCCAAACTATTGATTGCAGTGCAGTCCCCCCTTATTCATGGGGGACATGTTCCAAGACCCCAGGAGATACCTGAAACATCAGATACTACTGAACCCTACATATACCACATTTTCTCCTATTCACACAAGGCGATGATAAAGTATAATTTATAAATTGGACACACAAAAAAGTTGAAAATAATAAAACAATTATAATACTATGTTATAATAAAAGTTATGTGAATGTAGTATCCCTCTCTTTTTTTTTTTTTTGTCTTTTTGAGACAAGGTCTCATTGTGTAGTTCAAGCTGGTCTTGGGCTCACTTTGTAGTCCAGGCTGGTCTCGAACTTGCAATGATCCCCCAGCCTCAGCCTCCCAAGTGCTGGGATTACAGGAAAGCGCCACCACTCCTGGCCTGTAGTAACTCTTTTTCAAAATATCTTTTTACACTGTACTCATACTTCTTGTGATAATGTGCAATGATACAATACCTATATGATGAGATAAAGTGATGTGAATGAGGTAGGTCTTCTCACACAGAATTAGACTACTCTGTTCAGGTTGCTTGAATACAGTTACTGCTGGACAAAATGGTGATTCATGACCTGGGCAAGTTATCATTCTATTCAAAATGCTATGTAACTTAAAATGTATGAATCGCTTACTTCTGGGAATTTCCATTTAATATTCTGACAGCACAGCTGACTGTAGATAACTGAAACAGCAGAATTGTTGCACAAGGTATCACAGCTGTATCTTGTACTCTGAATAACTACGAAAGACAACAATATGCAATGTATTAATTATTGTAACTGTCTCACTAACCTGTTTTGAAACTGTTTCATTGTTATTTTTATCTTTTTTCTCTTTAAATAAAAAAGAGGGCACTTCTGACTCTTTTTTGATGATTTAGAAGCATTATGTTTGTATACTTGTGTGTGAGTGTGTGTGTTAGGGGTAATGAACAGGCTTATCACCGACAGAAGGCTAAAGAGATTTGTATTTTTACCCGAGTTTTAAATTTTTGGCTCCCACTTTTAATAAGATCTCGCAATCTGAGGCAGTCCAGGATGTCACATTTTATTTCTAAATAGATACAATCAGAAAATAATTAGATAAATACTTTTCAGAGGCAAGATTTAACAAATAGAAATTGTATTGTTAGGAAACAACGCTGGAGGATATTTTTCTTCTCGTCATTAATCAAGGATGTTGGCAACTAGAGAATTCACTTATTTGTAAAGAGTCTTTAGTAATGTTATGTTGAAGATGACACTTAGAAAATGTGATGTAGTCATATTTGAAATATCTTCACATAGAAGAAAGGGCCATATAATGGGTAAATCAAAAATAAATATTGAAAACCTCTTCTAGGATCTGTTTGTAATCAAACTGACACCCCAAACATGCCTTGAAGTTTTAACATTTTATTTTTTATTCTAGCATCGTCTGCTTATCTTTTCCATGTGCTGGTGGTGCCAGTGAGAAATATGGTGACTGGAAGTGAAAGATTGATTCCCTTGTTCAGCCAAAATGATTGAGGGTCTACGTGAGGGACTGCCAGGGGAAAATATAGAGACATGCCTCTGCCCTTATGCAGTAGATAAGTTATAATTCCAAAATACCAAATAATCAATAATCTTCATCATGTGAATCTGAGAAAACACGTAGATAGCACTTCCTAAATTAACTCATTTTATTCTTATAATCATTCTGTGAGCTGAATGGGCTTAGTAACTTGCTCAAGATAACAAATCAAAAAGTGTTTGAGATCAGGAAGCCTTGCCCAGAATCTAGGTGCTAAAACTCTAGGTGTTCTCATCCTGATTGTTAATTGTACTTCAAATAAATATTTCCATGATTAGTACATTTACCACATACCTTGAAAGTCTCTTTTGGAAGTCCTGGGGTTTGATTTTAATAAAACCTTTCCCCTAAGTAAGATGCGAACGTGCTTTGAAAGGAAATGTAATTCCTTGGTTTCTCATACCTTTATAATCATTAAAATTATTTGAAGTTCAACAATTCTTTTCCCTTGATTTGTCTTTAATCTTACCAATGAAAATGTACATTTTTCTAAGAATAAGTAGAAATCTGATCAGTCTCATTAGAAATTCAGTAGTTCTAGGATCCAGTGATTTTTGATTCATCACAAAATACTTACAGAGCTTTAAGTGTGAGACTTTTAATATACAGCAGTCTTCATGCAATCCCACTAAATTTACTACAAAATTAATCTTCAGAGATAGAAAAGGGTTTATTTGTTGCCTGGCTTAAAGTCATTACACTTAGTTCTTGCACTTACATTGAGAAAAGGTTTACGCAAATGTTCTGGAGTATTTTTTGGAAAGCTTTAAATTGGAAGCTGGTTTGTATCAACCATTTTTCTTGTAGGTACATTACCAAGAACATACATAGGATAGGGTTACATTAATCATTTGTGCACATGTTTGTTAAATTCAAGAATGTTGCCTGCATATTGGTGCAAAGTATACCTAACTAGAGACAAAGATGAAAGAATTACATGCTTACCTAGTTTGATGCTACATAATGTGACCTTATCTATAAATTTCGATTTTACTCCCTAAAGCATCAAGTTTTCTTATCAGCATGATGGAACGCATGATATTAGTGTGCATGATTTAATCCGTGACTAGTTTTTCAGGCAGAAATATAAATCTTAATGAAATTGTTATACTGCATAATTACCATGTCAGTAAGCAATTATAAACATGCTTTATACTGGGAGGATAAGAGCATTTACTCGTTTTAGATATTTGTCTTTCTCTGAAAACTTTTACGTGCAAAGATAGGGACCACAGAAGTTTATGGGGTGTCCTCATTTTCACAGCAGAAATCTGAAAGTATTCTACCATATTGCTGTTTGAAAGAGACATGCAGTTTAAATTTTTCAAGTCCACCTAAAGGAAAAATTAGCTTCTGTGGTCTAAATGGTGACAAATTTATGTTCTTTTCAAATCCTAGGCTAGCTTTTAGATTACAGATATATGAATTTCAAAACAATAAATACACCTGAGACAGTCATGTGTACAAAGTTCAGGGAGATACTGTAAAAACAGATATTGAATATTACTTCTATTGAGATTTTGGGTTACAGGGAAATTATATTAAGCACATATAATTACACGTGGTTGCCCACAGACTGGCACTACAATTTTATAAATTTTTTAAATAAAGAAGAATATTTATATTCCCATGGGAAAGCACTGCAATAATTTCACTTGCTGAAGAGAAAATAAAAGGGTTGGGTCCAATGATCACTGAACATAGACAAACAACAATAGGAGCAGGAGTATAACATTCTTTTAGAAAATTGTGTTCTTCCTTCATGGAGATAAATCTGAGAAAAGATATTTCTGCATTTTAAAAGTGAAAGGTCCATATGCAAACAGAATATTAGGTGTTTTCTAATAGACTCACATGAGAAGCACAATCAAGTTACAAATGAGCCAGTAACTTAGTCTTTTTCTAGAGGTTTAGGTGTGAACACAAACATGTTTAAATTTATTTGTATAAAGCTCTCTATGAAAATGACATGCAAAATAAAGATGAATAATTTAAGTGCTAAGAGAGAGCACTATCTTAACAAAAGCCCCTAAAACATATGAAAATGAGATCTAGAAACTATTATCATAATAAGATATATAATGATACATACAATGTTATAGATACAATAGCCTCTCCATATTCATGAGTTCCACATATATGTATTCAACTGTAGACTGAAATGCTTTCAAATTTTTTCAGAAAGTTCCAGAAAGTAAAACATGAATTTGATGTGTACGAGGAACTGCCAAGAATCTACAAGAATGAAGACTGAATGCAGTGAAGACACATCCTGCTCTAAATTTCACACATCTCTCCAGCACTCGTTTAAGCATTGGTTGCCTCATATCTTGTTCAGTACATGTAGTTAGGCCTACAGTGGCTGTTCCTATACCATTTATACATGCACAGACTTCTTTTTCTTGTTATTATTCTCTAACCAGTACAATATAGCAACTATTCACATGGCATTAACTTTGTACTAGGCATTGTATTTTACTTATACGGGACTTACAGGATATGAGAAGATATCCATAGTTTAGATACAAACACTACACCATTTTATGTAAGGGACTTGAG
Source organism: Cuniculus paca (assembly GCA_004365215.1). NCBI lineage: Eukaryota > Metazoa > Chordata > Mammalia > Rodentia > Cuniculidae > Cuniculus > Cuniculus paca. The sequence goes on along the minus strand of RJWT010008940.1, from coordinate 14,100 downwards.
CCTCTGCAGATGTTAGTACGGGTGGGCACTCATACATACTCCATGCACACTGAGGGATGACTGCTCGTCATGCTGATTTAGTCAACTTCTCTAAGCCTCAGAGACTTTTGCAAAAATATTAATGGAACTTCTTGCTGAAGAAATGACACAAATATTTAAAAAGATGTATTAATATCCAGATTATTTTACCTTAAGAAATTTAGAATCATGAGTAACACAATGCTTTTTTTCCCCTTTCTACAATGCATGCACAAGTCAGCTACTTCAGGGTGAAAGATTACTAATGTCAAAGCACTCTTGACTCACACGTTAGTAACAGAAAAAAAATTACAAGCCCTGGAACCAGTGCTTCTTTTTTAGTACAAGAAGTTCCCAAGGGCCCTTTCTGTCCATGACAACTATTAGTTACTCCTGAAGACAGATATTATGGTCTGCAAATTTTCAATATTAAGTCACTTAAGTTTTTGTTTGAAGAAGAGAATGACTTATAGACTCAGGAATTAGAGAATAATTGTGTAATCACTGTGTTAGATGCTGGGAAAATTGGCTAATCATTCTTACCTTAATAGGACATCTTAAACTTAAAATATTTGTCAACAATTCATTCTTAAGGTTTCTTAAATCTAAAACAGCCAATAGTCTTGCACATGCTTTCTCAGATACTCTGCAATCTCACACAATTACAATTTTAATCACTCAGAGAAGGAATGCTGTACAAAAACTTCCCATGTTCTTTTTCCTAACTTACTAGAAGTGAATTTCTTAAAAGTCAGGAAATCACAGTGTACAGAGAATGGTCCATTACTTCACACTTATGCAAAATAATTCTTACATAGATAATTCCCAAACTAACTGTGCTAGCAATTAATGGAACCTAATTAGACTTTTCACAGAAACTTGTTAACACAATTAAATGATGGCCTGATACTTTTATCCATTAGATGAATATCCAAAAGGCCCTTGCCATCATTCCCCTAATTGGAGATGCAACTGCTGTTGTTACTATCTTAGAATGACTATCTTCGTTAACTATCTCCATCCCTCGTTTTTGTCACAGATAGATCATAACTGATACATACAATATGCAATGCAAGGACATTTTTTAAAATATCTCATCCTCCCTGCAGACAGGCATCTTGTGGTCCACCATCATGAGTAACTTGTTCAAGGTCACAGAAGTAGGAGCAGAACAGATCTCCTAATATTCACATTAGATCTTTCCACTTCACTTTCTAATACAATGCCAATGATTAGAAAACAGTTCTGTGAAAACATTTTTATATTCTATAGCTACTAGTTCCTAAAATGTAGAAACCTACTTAAAATGTAAGAGAAACATATTACTTATATTATTGCAAGTCAAAATGAATATGGGTGAATATAAACATCGAAAGTAAGAACCCCTTTCCCCCTCATTACAAATATCTACAAATGTTATTCTTCATGAACAAGCACATACAACCATATAAGTACGATTTTAAAAATATGTTTTTTACAGGAAAATGCAGAACAATGATGGACACATTTTGTCAGGGAAGATTCTAAAAGATGAACTAATTGGAATCTGTATCAGAATCATTTGAGGTTCTTATTAAAATGTAAATTCCTCTGTCTTAAATAAGATTACTGAATCAGAATATCTAGTAGCAATAGCAACACAGGAGTTGTATATTTTATTATAAGCCCTAGGTAATTATTAGGCACAGAAACATTGGGAATCAAATGCTTAAGCCTTATATAACTACATAAGGATTACTGGAGATAATTCCTGCTATTTCTCACACTTTATAAAATACATTTCACTGGAGATTTAGCTCAGTGGCCTAAGTGCCTGACTGGCAAGCGCAAGGTTGTGAATTCGATGCCCGGTGCTAAAAAAATAAATAAATAAATAAAATAAAATACATGTTCCCCTGGATTTTTATATACATTTTTTTTTGTAATACAGAAGAAACACCCTAAGCTATAACTTTCAACCTACAATTAGCTCATTAAAGAATTCTCAAGAGGTAAGTGAATTCTCAAGTGTCTGAGATTGTCTTACTCTCTTTTACTCTATTATTAAAATTATATTAGAGAGAATATGTATTTATGTCCTTGCTAAGTCACATGTTACTCAAATATGTCTTGTCTACTGAGGCAAACTGTCAGTAACCAGTCAGGAGTTCATAAGCTACTGTTGTGGTTTTCTTCAAGGATCCTTTGCTTCACTGACTCTGTCCAAACCTGGATGGAAAAGGCCAGATCTGCAATGTGGGGCTCTGCACAAGAAGCATGTCATGTGGCTGCATGACATCACTGTCACAAGGAATTATTAACAACAAAAACTGCAACATAGCATACATTATACATTTTTCTTATTATTATTAATGGCTTCCAGTGTCGTTATATCATTTTTTTTTATCTTTTCAGTAATCCTGTACTTTTATGGATGTGAGAACAGAGGCTTGTAGGAAGAAAGTCATTTGTCCAAATTCGTTAGTACATTATACAGAAATGAGGTGTTTCATTTTGCTAGGACACACCTAAAATAAAGAATCACACTCTTTGTTCTTAAATAGCCTGGAGAAGAAAAATAAATATTTAAAGAGGCAACTTCAATATAATTTCATAAATGTTCTGATGGGATAAGAAGGGGCTGCAAGGGCAAATAGAGGAGGATACCTAAGTTAGTTTGGAGGCATGGAGGAAAGATTCCTAAAGGAGGACCCACCTATACTCGCAAATGAAAGAGGGAGTTGGACATGAGATGAAGGTAGGAAAGTGGAGATACTGTATTCCAGGCAGAAGAAACAGTTCCAGCCAAGGCTAGGATGTAGGAATGCTTCTGGAATATTTGAAATATTGTAGATTATTCAGTCTGGCCTGATGCAGTGCAAAAACATGGGTTAGATCATTAAGGATTTTGAACATCACATATAGGATTTGAGAGTTCAATCTGTTGATGATCCCAAGACATAGAAGACATTACATTTGCATTTTAGTATGAACTCTGTGTGCAGAGAATGAATTGAGGAGCTGAACTGAAGGCAGCTTGAAGGTTTAAAAAGGATGAGAATTTAAATCCAGATGATAGACTTAATGCACAGAAAGGGAGTAGCACTGAGGGACAGTGACTGATGTGGGTGACAAGGAAATGAGCACAGAACATCATCTCACAGGTAGGGTAACTGAATGAACAGCGTTGCAGCTTGAGAAGGAATAATGCAGGAGAAAGGGTTATGGTAAAAGAAAATCCCTTTTCTATTTCAATATTTGTCCCCTATGCTAGTCTTGAAATTACTGAATACATATTCTTTTGCATAGTGGAAAGGGAGAATATTCAATTATATTTCAAATGGTGATCTGGTTGTCGCTGCATTCTTTAACCAGTCTCTAACTGACCCCATAGAGCTAGGCAAGCACTATTTTTCCTGCTTTATCATACTGTATATACCTTTACTAAAATTTCAATTTTTTAAGAAGCAATGTTTTCCTACAAATGAGAATAATATAACATTGTCTTTGAATAGTAGGTAAAATTATATCAAACTTTATTCTACTATGTGTGTCAAGATTTTATTTTAGAAGAAACATTTTTAACATTGGAAACTTGACTTATTGCAAACAATATGTAGCTTAATCAGGGCCCAAATAAACCAAGAATATCCAATTTTCACCCTGTGTGATATTACTAGTTCAAATTTGCTTGTATTGCACATAGACTCGAGTATTTTTCTTGAATATTATTATAGTTTCCAAATACCTTTTCACAAAGCCTTCTTACTTTATATAATCTTTTAATGACTTACGATATTCTTTTATTATCATGTAGTAATTTGATATATTTTCATGAAAGACTCATTTCTGATTGTCTTTATTTGCTCATTACTGACCTTTAGATTGAGTTTCAGTGCCTGATGTTATATACATTACTAAAATATATTTGAATTTTATTTTATAGAATTAATCTTAGGACTTATAATTACACATAATTTTTGATGTCTTCAATCATGACAAATAATTGTCTCTTAAGAGAATAGTTCATTTTTTAAATGCAATTAAGGGTTTTCCATTTAAAAGTGGGAGGTCAACTTCATGCAGTCTCTTTTATATAAAACTCAAGCTGTAGTACCCAAGGAAAAACCCTTTCTTGCTTCTCTCAACTGTGACTACTTTTCCCATTACAACAAAGTTTCCTCAACCAGAAGATCATCAGAGCCAACTCCTAACCACCTCAAATTTGTGCCTCCACATACCACAGGATGACTGTGTACTCTGTCTCTGGAATAATTGCCTCAACTTCAGTGACCACCTTTTATGTCTTCTTCACCTGGACTTCTCTTTGAATCATGTTTTCAAGTTTCATTCTTCATCCTTTCTTTCTCAGCTCAATTTTGCTGGTTTATGATCTGGTTTATTCCCCTACATGCCAGTGTTTGTACTTCAACATCATTTCTCATTTGGTATAGTTTTTTGATCAAACATGATCACATTCATATTTTCAATATGAATGCTACCTCTATGTTTAAAACTTCCAAAGAAATGTCTGTAGTCCTGACCATCATGTGTAGGTGCTGATTCCATAACAGATAGATATCTTGAACCTGTTCAAATAAAGAAACTGACCACCCTTCTTCTTATAATTTTGTTCCTTCTCCATAACATCTAATTTTATTATTATTAACAGTAGTAGTAGTAGCAGCAGCAGCAGTAGTAGTTTTATTAGTACGTGTTTGCCATACATAATTATTACATTCATTGTTGGGAGTTGGTACATATTCATAACATGTCTTAATTCTTTTTATTCCTATTTTTCTTCCTTCCCCTCTCCCCCCTCCATCTCAACTTCCCTTCATATTTGCAAAAGAGCTACTTCCCTATTTCTTCTCTCTTTTCTTTTGCCCTTTAAATTATTTATACTTTGGGTTTCTTATATAAGAGAAGAAATGCAGTCATATATTACTTAACTCAGGGTACAATTGGAGAAATACATCAATAGGCGATTTTGTCATTGTGTGAACATCAAAGTGTATTTACACAAACCAAGACAGTTATAACCTCACTAGGAGACACAGTCTCATGACATTAACATCAAATATTCTGTCCATCCATCCCTGACCCAGACACAGTTATGCAGATTATAACTGTACAGCCATCTGCTTTGCAATCAGTCAACAAAAGTATTCTGTAACAACCATATAGCTTAATATTTAAGAATATGCTTTCTAAAGCTGAATGTCCAGGGTTCACATCCCAGCCCTGTTACTTTGAGCATATCATTCAACTTTTCTGAGTCTCAAGTTCCACATTTGTAAAATAAGTTAGTAATAGTTAAACTCACTAGGTTAGTTTAAAGGTTAGTTTTCAGAACTTAAAATATTACATAAGAGTATGTGGAAATTATTATTAATCTTCACCTTCTCTGTCTTCTGTTGCATACCTTGAATCTAAACAGCATTTTGATTTTATTAATCATGTTTCTCATTCATCTTTCCTTTACTGGTCTTTCCTTCTGTTGCTGTCCTTGAGAATGAGGGCATACTGTATTTTACCTTTCTGTTTGCAGTGTTCAATACATAATAGATTCTCAACAATTGTTATGCTACTAATAAATTATCTATCAATGTCATATAATCTGATTTTTAAAAAAGGAATTCAAGCCAGGGATGTAGCTCAGCGGCCTAAGCGGCCTAAGCTTGCCTGGCAAGTGCAAGGTCGTGAGTTCAATCCCCAGTGCCGCAAAAAACAAACAAACAAAAAAAAGGAATTCAAAACTCCGTGGCAAACTGGAATGCTTCTATATTGACTTATTGCCTCTTTGGACAAAAAACATACTGGTGTACTTTTTAAAACCAGTCTTAGTGCTTGTGACAAACTACTGTGATTGAACTGTAGTAAAGGCTAGCTTACAAGCTAATCAAAAGCAAGTGTAACAACTGAACGTTTTGGTATCGTATTTATTTTTGTAGCATTATGCAAGTTCCTTACAGCTTCTTAGTGTTCTACTTTCTTCTCTAAAATTAGTAAACTATATTAAAAATTTTCTCAGTAACATTTATGTTTCCAATAGAGTTGAGTAATTATTCATCACTTAAAATATGGGACACTGAGAGAAATATATCATGGATAAAATTCCAGGCGCTAAGAAATGAAACTAATAACCTTGGTTTCCCAGCCTGATGCTTACTTCAATGAGACAGGCTGGTTTTTCTAGAAAGCAGCTTTAAAAATTTTTCCTATCTTAGCATTCATTTGCATCTATTTCAGACAACAAGCCCTTCTCTCACAAAATGAAAAAAAAAATTAGCTTAAGCTAGTTACCACATTAATGTTTTGACTTTCAGCCTAAGAAGGGCTACATAGAAAGAAAATCCCTATCTTTTAGGATGATATTGGATTTTAAACATGACAAATTCCAACATTTTATTGTCAAGTTCCTCCTTGATTATTGGACTGGAAGTGTTTTTTAAAGGCAAAATACTTCAAATCAAATTTGATTCACAGTTCCAATTCAAGTAGCAACTCTTTTAAAAATAGCTTCTTAAAACTACTGAATACCTAAAATTTCTTCTGCTGATTAACCTATGGCAAGTTTTCGTGCAATAAAAATGATTTCTGGGATTTGGGAAACAGATTTTCCTATGGAAAGCAGCAGTGTTTACACCATTGTTGAATTATTTATGAGTCAGTCATATTAACTCTAAATTTTAACTGAGAACAACCCAACAAGTTTGGCACACATGCCTTGTTTGCTTAAAATTATTATTTTATAAAAGCCAATCACATTATGATTTCAGGAGAGAAACAGGAAAGTCATTACAGTTCTATCATGATCTATAGGAAGTGGTTTTGAATGCACCATTAAATCATCTAGTTTATGTTAGCATCGTCCTTCATGCGAGAACTTTTGGCTTTGAAGGACTGTAGATACTTCAGAATATGTCCTTGAAAGTTCAAAGTTACTGTTAATTAAGGTCTTGGTTAATTTTCTCGTGGTATTATTACAAAATTATTTCACTCGTTCATATTTTGATGCAGAAGATTGATGTATTAAATTTCAGAAATTACGCTTAACTAAAGGCAAAACCTAGTGTGTAGCACCTCACCGTGAAACACAGAATAGAATCCATCATAGACTGGATTTTGCCCATGCCCTGAAGCACAATCCCTCACATGGTAATGAATGTCCAGTGGAGGTTGAAGTTCAAACATACTGCCTCATTTTCTCCTGTGTATAATTTTTTATTCTTATCAGATTGTTTACCTATTTTTAGCTTGGAAAACTTTGCTATAATTCTGTAGAATATCTTAGAATGACAGTCACTTATATGTGTTTTATGTTTAAGAGTGGTGACTAAAAAAGCCAGGCATGGTGGCTAATGCCTGTAATCCCAGCACTTGGGAGGCTGAGACAGGAGGATTGTTGTGAGTTCGAGACCATCCTGGGCTACAAAGTGAGCTCAAGGCCAGCCTGAATGGCATAGTGAGACCCTGTCTCAAAAAAACAAGGGCTGGGAATTTGGCTCAGTAGCCTAAGCTCCTACCTGGCAAGCATGAGGTCCTGAGTTCAGTCCCTGATGCTGCAAAAAAAAAAAAAAAGTCCAAAAATTATTTTTAAACAGAGTAGGTAAGATCAAATCCAATCATATGTGAAGGGTTATATCTACGAGCCAAGCGAAGCATATCCAATGAAAACTAATTTGGGGAAGGGACAAAAGGGAAAACGCGAGGGTTTGGTTAAGTTCAATCAACTAATATTCACTGTCCTATTACTACTATTACATTTTTTGCAAACATGATCCTGAGACGGTCCCTTGATATGTCTCAGCCTTGTATTCTCTTTAGGAGATTAAGAAGACCTCAATAATATACAAAAGGGGTGATGATGGTTTAGTTTTTCTGGCAGAACAAATGTGAGATAATGTGTGCCCAGTGCCTGGAAAATAGAAACTGCACAGCTAACTCTAAACTGTTATTATTAGTTGGAGTAGCAGCAGGAATAGTAGTAGTAGAAGAATATCATCATTAAACTAAGTCTAAAAAGTTATTAGAAGATATATAATTTAGCATATATAGCAGTAAAATTATCATTTCATCAAACAATAAAGTTAGGCACTTAGAATTAATCACATTCTCATAAAAGTGATTTGAATTCTGAGGGATGTATTAATAGATCCAATTTTTTCAACTTTTATTTACATCTTCTTGAAAAAAGAAGAGCATTTACTTTGTAAATTCAAGCTATTTCTCTTATCGGTTATTTATGTATTTAGATAATTTGTAAACCAAAGGGCCTAGGTTTGATGCTAGGGAATGTTCAATTAGTTTTACACTATTGTGCCCAGGTGTATATAACAATTTCCTAGATATTTTAGTGTGTTTCTTACAAGACAAGATTGAGTCTACAAAGGAAAAGGCAGTAGGTATTTTGAGAAAACAGGCAATTGTAAAAAAATAAATAGGAATTTAAGGCCTAAATTATCCTGCCTGTAAAGGATAAATTCATCAGCCTATCTCTTGAAAAACTCAGGGAACAGCTGACTTGATCTGTTTCACTATAAGATGCATACCATTATTTTCAAGGAAAGAATCATTAAAGAGTACATATTATAAGAAACAGTGTTACTAATTAGTTGTTCACATATATCCTACCAATCACATTTCATTCTTCCTATAATCCCAAGTTATGTACAGATTGACAAACTTAATTTAACTGTGTGCTCAAAATAAGTGTTAACACTCCCCTCCAACTCTGGGGTGAAGAGTTATGGTGAGGATATGTTCATGTGTAGGAGGAAAAGGTTTTCAGTGCTGTTAATATCACCAACAATGCTGTAATTTAAGGGTGTGATGGTTGTCCCTCTCTGACTGTCTTACCCCAGTACCTATGATTGCAACGCCTCCCCTTTTGTGATTCATCAGGGCCATTTATATTCTTTCCCTTGAAGAGTTTTCTAGTTACTTTTATTTAAGCCTTGAATAAAGTCTTACCTTGTAAGAATCAGATCATGTGTTGGAGATGTACCCTTGTTACTGAGTTCCAAACTATATAAAACCATAACTAAGAAGAGAATAAGAGTCTGAATTTTCTAAAGAACTCTGAAAAAGAAGGAAAAAATTTTAACAATAAAGGCATTGGGGGAAATAGCACTAAACATTTTAGTGGCTATATTGTAAATTTTCTTGGTTAGGTTGCAGGAAGTTAGCCAATTAGGGTCACAGCAAATTTCAAACCTTATGCTTCTTCAGGGATTTGGTATTTAAAACTGACAATACAAGTTTTCTTCTTTTTTAATTGCTCATTATTTGTTGGATGCTTCTACAGCCATTTAACAAACTAGGATGAAAGCAGGTGTTAACATTAATGTAAACGACTTAGTGAGGACTCATTAAGTGCTACCATTCAGGTGCTGTGGTAAGAATTGGAAAATGAAGTTCTCAACTTCTCAAGGAGCTTAGGCCATGGGGAGAGAGAACTTCAAATCAATTACAAATACAGATGTAAATGAATACGAAGAAAAGTGGTGGCACAAATACAAAGTATGCTAACAGTCATAAAAGATAAAACGTAGGTGTTGAAAGACTAGGAATCACTCTGGAAAAGTGAAGCTTGAATTTGTACTGGATGAGGGAAATGAAAGGCCATTTGAAGTAGAGAAAAAACAAGATAAAAAGCAGAGAAACAAAACTGAGATATTAAATGTATAAATTTTTTTACACCATCATTTTGTGTAGGATGTAAAAATATATTTTTAAAGTAACACAGCACATACTTTGGAAAGCCTATCTCATTAATTGGTGCAAATGCCATGTTATAATTGCTAGGAGGATTCAGAGCAGCTTACTCGCAAGATTCAGAAGTAAAACTCTAGGCCACAAATTTGAAAGGCCAGGAATGTGTAGATTAATACACTGTTTGATTTAACAATATATGCTGTAACACTTGTAAAAAGCAAACTACATTGCAAAATTTTCAACTGGGATGAAGATACTAAACAGAACTCTACTCAAGGTAACTGTTATGCAATGTTAATATATCAAAAATTCCATAGTGTGATTTATATTTCATATCTATTATCCAAGTAAGTCTATTTTATTAATACTATAAGTCTAGGTCATTTGCTGGCACATATTTTTTCAGGCAATACTGTTTCTCTGTACATGTGTGCAGTAAATCAACTCTTCAAAATCTGTGCTTTAAAAGCAAGTCCTCATTTTGCATCTCAATAAAGTAAAATGTCATGGTGAATAAAGCACTATAGACACATATCTGAGGTGATCCTAAAAAAGTCTACCACAGTAAGTCTTTGAAATGTGATAAATGGGGGGAATTCCTGGCTAGCGATCTATTTTAAGGGGAGATCCTTGAGTGTTCAAACCATGTACCCACAGTCAGATCTTTCTGTTCTTGTGTCGACTTCTCTTGTGATCCTTGCAGAAGATTCTTCATCAGGGTTTCTTCTCCTTTCTACTTATGGATGGGAAATTGCTGGGTCACTTTAATCTGGTTGGATGCCAGATTAATGATCGTGTGCGTGTGTGTCCTCTGGGGCAATCAAGCCATCATTTGATACAAGGATTATTCATCAAAAAGAAAAATTCCTATTGGTTTACCAGGAGAACATATTCACTAATGTTCTTTATATTTTTCTTTTTGGAACATTGAGAGGTTAAGAAAAAAACAATGTTGGAAGTTTTTTGTAGCACTAATTTTTTATTTAATGGCAGTATCTTTGAAGTCATATGTAAGAAGATGCTATAAAAGGGTTGGTATAGGTAGTCAGTGTTCTACTGTAACTTATATGATTCAAGAATTGCTGAAGTGCCAGTTATTCTTAGGTTTAAACACCTTCTGCTTTAAACAAAAAATTACGGTTATAAAATATAAGCAATATGACATGTTAAACGTATTTTAAGCTTCTTTTTTTTTTTTTTTTTTTGCGGCATGGGGGATTGAACTCACGACCTTGTGCTTTCCGGGCAGGCGCTTAGACTGCTGAGCTAGATTCCCCAGCCCTGGTGTTTTTGAGACAGGGTCTCACTATGCCGTTCAGGCTGGCCTTGAGCTCACTTTGTAACCCAGGCTGGTCTCGAACTCACAACGATCCGCCTGTCTCAGTCTCCCGAGTGTCAGGATTACAGGCGTGAGCCACCACGCCCGGTTTAAGCTTCTTTCTTTAAGTCATTATGGACATAAAATGCCTTTGAATTTTGTTTATGGGTATACAGATGTAACAACTAAGTACTATACTCAAGGTAGCAAATTTTCTGGTAGATCTGTTCATACTGAGCCACTCAATTGGAAATTTAATCTGACTTAAATGTTCCCTGAAATAACTGTCATTTTCTTCACATTTGATTTACACTGCATACCTATTTAAATATACTTTTAGATTACATTTTCTGGAGCTACACAAAGCCTCCTTTTACACTCAGGTTTTAATTTCCACGGTTATATGAAACTAAATCCTGAACAAACACTTGAATTTTGCAGAGAAAATCACTGTGCTGAATTTATATGCTGATCTGACGAATTCGATTTTCATGAAATAGAAGGCTTTGGAAACAATCGTTACATTTCACTGAGAAAACACAAAGAAAGAAAAAGTAATGACTATGTAATTTTTTTCCAGAACTGAATATGATGGCCAATATGAATTACTCACTTTAACAACAACCACAAGCCCAAATTCTCTTAGTTTACGTTTTTGTAAAATATGGGAGTAGCAGAAGGCACCACCAGCCACTAGGGGTCAGCAGACACCGGGAATGGTAGGCACCACTTCCCCTGTGAGGAAAGCCACACGTAAAGGACCTAGAAGATGTAGAACACCTAGTAGATGGTGTTCCCAGGACATCCTCAAATTGCATTCAAATTATAGTGAAAGAAGAGTATCAAACAGATAAATGTGAAACTGATCAGTATTTCATAGCTTCTTGATGCTTCTTCTTTCTATCCACTGACTTTGAGAATGGGAATGGAGGAGAAAAATTAGAAGAAACAGATGGAGACTAGCCCCGACTTGCAAAGAAAAAATGTGGAACCTGCCATGAAGTAGTAGCAGCTAGCTAGGATTCATTTTTGTGACCAACTCCACAGATCCATGATATCTTTTTCTAATCCATAGGTCCTCAACATGTACTCTCCAGACTAGAAACATCACCCTCTCCCAGGAATTTATCAGAAAATTAGGATCTCAGCACTACTCAAACCAGAAATTCTGGGAGGGAGCAATCTGCTTCTAGTAGGCCTTCCAGCTTATTCTGATGCCAGTTCATGCTTGAAAATCACTCTTAACATGTAGTTGAAATGGTATGAAACCGACCAGAAGTAGAAGGAAAAAAAATCACCGTATTTACTCTTGAGTAAACGTTCTTCACTTTGTAAGCAACCATCTTGGGTTCTAAGCAATGTTTTATTATTTATTGTATCTTTGTGGCCAAGACTGAGCTTGGAGTCCTCTTCTAGCTCAGCAGAAATGTAGGCTAACTCTAGTGGGAATAGTCACAAAACATCATTAATTTCCATGTGAAGCACATTTAATGTAACAAACCACAAGAATGTGATTTGCTTACTAAGGTCAAGAAGTTACAGGAAGATATGACTCTAGCACATCACCAGCCTTTGGCCTAAGTAATCTATATAATATTTTTTTTTCTGTGTGAAAGAGCAATAAAATTAGCAGTGCCTAGGTTGAGCCCAGCTTATACTATTCTGAGCCACATGTTGTGGGTATAAAAACATGCTACAAATCTCCATTTCTTCTGCACATAATTCTAGTCCATCTCTTTAAAATCTTGTCAGCCAATAAATATTATGAGGCTCATTTTCATTTGCTGAGTGATCTAATCTCTGCGCTTACAGAATACCCTAAAATCATCCCTAACAGATGTGAGCTGTTTCTCTATTTAGCACTTCTCAAGATGAGAATTTTTCAACGTCATCATCAGCTGTAGCAACAGAAACAATATATGAAATACCAGTATGAAATATATTATGATAGGTGTGAGAGCCACAATGGGGACTATAAGCTAACTGTAAAAATAAAGTAGCACTTTAAAAGTAACATTTTCCAAAATAGCCAAGATAAAGAAGTGTCTGTCAATGTATGAAGAAAGAAGTGTCTTTCAATGTATGAATAAAAAAAAAAGTGATACCTATGTATCTACGTAAAGATATAACAGTATTATTCAGTCTTAAAAAGAAGAAAATCCTGTGATTTGTAATAACAACATGGACTAATTTAGGGAACATATGCAAAATTAAATAAGAAATAGAAAGACAAATACTTCACAGTCTCAGTTTGAATTTAAAGTTAAACTCATAAACACAGACATTAGAATGATAGATACCATAAGCAGGGAAAGGCAAAAATGAGGGGATTTTTGCCTAAGAGTATAAACTTTCAATTATAAAATGAATAAATTGTGAATAACTAATGTACAAGATGGTAACTGTAGCTAATGATGATGTATAACATAATTAAATTTTGCGAAGAAAGTCACTCTAGGTGCTCTTTTTGCACAAATAGGTAGCTATGTGAAGTGATGGATAATGGATATACTAATTACCTTGATTGTATGAATCACTTCACAATACACATATAGCAGAACATTACCTTGCATAACTTAAATCTAAAAAACTTTATTTGTAAATTATACTCAGTAAAGCTCAGGAAAAAAGAAAAATTTAAAAACTGTATAAAAAGAGGGTGAAGTATTTAAAAAGTGATGACAGACTTCAAAGCATGCTACTCCAAGAATATGAGCTTCTCACATAATTCACGCTAAAGAATTTAACAGGTGCATGAAGGACTTTCTCATCTTTTCTTTTGAAGAAGGTCATAAGACTCTCGTATGAGAAGTACCTTCCTTATGCCAAGAGCAAAAGAGCAAGCCTATCTCTGATGATAGAGCGCAAAGAAAATTCCAAATTAATATGCCTTGCTAAGTCTTCCCTTTGTTTCCTACTCTTGAATCATTCCTATGCCCAATCACATTTTTCCATAACCTTCCATTCTTCAAGCAACCTTATATAGCAATGCACAGGTTTGACCATTTTCTCAGGTCTTTATTTTCTTTACTGAGGTCCCCCTTTCAAATGAAATTTATCATTTA
>RJWT010008939.1:0-25669 GCA_004365215.1 Cuniculus paca | reverse complement strand
CCTTGTAGAAAGTAAGAGACTAAAGTTTTGTTTTTTTGTTTTTTTTTAAACCCCAAGAATTTTGTATCACTGTGTATTTTCTCCTGCTGGGATTCAGTCTTGTCTTTCCTCTGGACAGTCAGTAAACTTTCTCAAACATAAAAAAAGAATACTAAATAATTTACATTTATACTATGGCATGTTTCTAGTATCATTAAAGTTTTATTATATTATTGACTGTCTTTTCAATGTATGAATGCCTTTAAAAGATTTGCTGCATTTTTAAGTGTAATTATTTGATGTCTTAGAGTTAAATTGTGTTTTTGATTGTTTTGCCACAAATACCTGCCTAATATAATTAAGATTTATTTTTTTTAATTAAAAGACAATTTATTTGAAGGCAGGGAAAGGGTTAAAAGAGAAATGACAGACACCTGCCCTAGGCAAACAGGAAAAATTCGAAAGTGGATTCTCCAATTTCATTAAGATTTAGAAATTAGTAGTAAACTGGAATTTACTGTGAACTGTATGACATAGACATAGCTATATATGTTCATGGAGTTGTACATTCTTTAATTTCTATATGTATAAATTTAGTTGTATTCAGTTATACCTTAACTGTGTAGTGCTTATATTATCCCAATACAAGTTAGGAGTGCAGAGTCTGAAAAAATAATGACAAAGGGGTACACTCTGCAGAACTAGACCCACATGAAGAAACATGTGGCAATGTGTGTGCTGTGCGTTCACAGGACTCTTGTTCACACAGGTGTACTTCTTCAGTGAAATACATTTGCCCCTCTATTTCATAAAGCTCTCCCTGAAGTTTCTGTTAAATTGTTGGTTTTTACAACGGTTTAATCATTAATTTTGATAGAGTGGAGTTTTTCTGAAGGGAAATATAATGTCATTATATTCCTGCATGACCAGTCAACGTGCATCCTCTTGTAATGTTAAATTTCAGTAGGTTCCAACTAGGTTTCATCACATAAATTAAACACAAGAAAGGTAACATAATAAAGTTTGTAGAATCGAGTCTCTGGTTTTAGATTCTTGCTCTACTCATTACTAGCTGTAAAATCTTAGTTATATTATTAGGCAAAGTATCAATTTATTTATCTATTAAAGGGAAACAACATCAGCTTTATGTGGTTAAGGATTACATTGCATAATCCATTTAAAATTTAGGACATAAGGTCTAAAATACAAAAACATTCCAAAGATGTTTATTGATCATTTTTGCTTTAGGTAGCGCATGGTTCTTATGCTGTTAAGTGGTGTGTATTTAAGAGTTTAGTATCTCAGTGCTTCCCTTTATTCAGAGTCACCTGATACATTAAAAATTGACTTCTTACATTTTACTCAAAGTTTTAATTTGCTAAATTGAATGCAAGCAAACTAAATCACTGAGTTTGTATTAGAGAAATTGGACAGAATTCAGTAGGAAAGATTTTCTACAGAATTCTTGCCTTAGCTGATAACAGAATATGTCTTGTCCCAGTGACAGTGCCTTCCTAGCTCGCCCTTATTTATTTTGAGTATTAAACACTACTGGGATACGCATTTCACTCTAACTTGGACTTTTCCCTCTTGTTTTCAAGTACATGCCTCTCTCAGTGGTATTTTTGTTTGCCAATATTCTGCACTAACATTTGTCTGAAATTCATAAAAGATTGTTCCAAAGCGTCTTTCCTGTTGTCATGTTAACACCTATTAAGAATCTACATCGTGTACAGCTCTGATCCCTGCACCTATTTTTCTCTATTTGCCCTTTTTACAAATTTGGTACCACAACTACATGTTGCCTTGATGAGATGTGTGTGTCACCTCTGTGCTGGGTTTTTTGCTCCTTTTTCTGACCTCTCCTAATCAACTGATCCCGACACTAAAATTCCTACCCAGGCATTGAGATGTTCATCTGAATCGAAGTTTGATGTTCACCCATCACTTCCCCGAAGGCACTGACAGCCTCATACTTTCATCTGCCAGTTCATCCTTCCTTCCAGCAGACATAAGCGGATTAACATATCCCCAAGAGGCTGATGCCTTTAGTTGCTGAAGCCACTCGAAACTTATTACCTGACAGTGTTCTATAGTGGAACTTATTTATTTATTTTCAGATGTTGCCTGCTAGGATATCTTCATGAGATACATGTGTCATTTTTGAGGGGGACCCCAGGGGAACAACAGCTCCAGGCATTTTGGGTTGGTTTGCCTGAAGCTGTCAAGACTTACCTCATGTAATTTAGTGGTGTCCCTTCTCCATCCTTAGACGTCAAGTTCCAACCCAGTTTGTTCTGTAAAAAGTAATGCAAACTATAGGACCTTGTAGAGAAGCAGTAGGGGACAGTCACTGGTGACTTTCATAATGTGAAATTTGGGGTCCTGAATGATATAAGGTGGCTGTCTACACAGACTTAAATCTCACAATAATTGTCCTTCTTCATTTCCTTGTGACAAGAGTCTTGGCCTCAGCAGCAGAGCGTGTCACTCTAGCAACTTCTGTCACTTAGTTGTGGTGGTTGGGAATTGATGGTTGACGTTGATGAGGTCTAATTTCCCAGTGGACTCCAGGAACGGTCTGACAGTGGTATGGATTACGGTTGGCACACACACCAGCTTTTTATATCATTTTCTTCCCTATACAAGGAAGACACTACAGGCAACAGTTTCTGTGTGTATTTGAAAAGGTTCACATGTACTTTTATTAATCCCTTTTATTTAACATTGGAAACACTTACTGTGTTATCATCTGGCAACAACAGGCGGCCTAAGCCAGATAGCCTGGACTGGGGAAAGTGGCATCTTCAGGTGACAAAGCATTGTCATTTGCTTTCTCAATCATCTTTATGAAATAGAAAATATAACTTATCGTTACCAATTCAGATGAGAAAAGTGAAGGTTAATGAGATTTGGGTCATATACTGTAGAGATCTGATGGAGCCTGGACACAATATCATTCTTTTTGTTATTCTGGCAATTATGGACCAAATTATACCTCCCTTAAGGTCATTATAGTTCAATGAAATGATACTAACACATTGAAATAAAAAAGTCTAATACAGGATAGGTGTAAAAGTAGACCTGTGCAGAAGGCTTAGCAGAGGAGTGAAAGAGAAATAATAAATCATTTGAAGGGGAGTCGGTGGAGACAGATAATGATTCAAACAACCAAATACCCATTTGGAAATTTCTTTGATTTAAAAGGGAACTGTTGGCATTCAACAAGATTCATAAAACCATAATACAACACAAAAATTGCTTTGGTTAAAGACCAATGGAGAAGCTATATTTAACATTATTGTACTAAACTTTGTGAGAGCTTTCTTATAATGATCTAATGTAATTGTTGAAATGGATTGTGAGGTTTTATGAGGGGTTCTAACAAAAATGAGAATTTCCACATCCATTGTGACTTTTAAGTCTTATGAATTTTTGAACTTCATAGAAATGGGGCAGTCAATTAAGAAAAGATTTCCAGGCAATATTATAGATGTTTATAGCTTAGGAATTTAATATGGGCAGTGAAGAAGCAGACACCAGGAAGGTACAGAATAGGTTAAGGTGATAGATCCTGCTATTCTTTTTATGTTCGAGGTTATGTGAACACCCAGTGAAAAGCATTGAAGGTCCATTTACTTTAATATTTCAGTCATAGAAAAGCAACATTTTAATGACCCTTGAGACTGATTTGTCTGTGGAATAAAAGTACAAAGATGGTCATGTGTAGCTCACTTGACACATGGCTCTTCAAGAGCCAGATTTCATTCAACTTCTGTAAAATTCTCTGCAAGTGGTGGAGGATTCTGGTCTTAGCACCTACTATGTGGTTACATCTAGTTGCTCAATACGAATGCTATGAATTTTTAAGATGTCTGCTTTAATCAAGAAGAACTTATGTGAACATCTGGGTCAACAGCCAGATTGCAAGGTCTAGATAGGCTAGCAGAGCAGCAGAATTCAAGAAATAGGGGTGAAGGATCTAAGAACAAAGAGAAATTCTGGAATTAAATATTAATGTGATGTAAATATCAAGTGGTCAGCGATATCTTGATTAGAAGCTTAAAATTGGAAGCCTTATTTAAGGGCCTTTCACAACACCTCATGGCCATCTTAAATGAGGTGCTTATTTGTGCTTATTTGTTGAGACTAAGTGCTTCCAATGTATAACATATCCTCCACATCTGTGTGTTCCACATCTGTGGATTCAACCTACACCAGATCAATAATACTGTAAAAAAAAAAAAAGAGCTCTTTAGTGAACATACACAGGTATTTCTTGGCATTAGTCACTAAATATCATATAACTACTATTTACACAGAATTTACATTGTTTTAGGTATTATCAGTTATCTAGAGACGATTTAAGGCATATAGAAAGATGCCATAGGTTATGTGCAGATATTATAGCACTTTATGTAAAAGACATAATTATCCAAGCATGTGGGCCTCCATTGAGAGTCCTGGAATCTATTTCCCATGGATACCAAAAATGACTGTCTATAATTCCTTTAGTAACAATGAGTTTACTCAGATGCAATTGATTGTCTTCCCCTTTCAATGCAGCTTGGTGAATTTCCTTGTCATCCAGGATCAAATGCTCAAAGATAACCAGACTTTTTGTTTCCCCTACATTTGGAGATAATTGCAAGTCAGTTTTATCTCCAAGTATTTCCTTGACTAAAGCCTTCTTTCCCATTTCTGTAGTCACCTCATTTTTAGATCCTTATTACCTTGCCTGATGAAGCAACACTCATCATCTGCTCAATGAACTCTATGCCGCAGGACCTATCCTATTAGCCCCTTTCAAATGAACAAATATACTTTACTTGCCAAACACGATGGCTTCATGTTTTTGTCCCTCAAAAAACAAAACAATGCAAAAGAAAACACAATTTTTCTTTTACCAAAGACTGAGCAGAATTTAAGTGTCTTATGCTTGAGGTTAGAAATCTCCAAAATCAAGCCAAAATACTGTTCCAGTTTCATTTTTTTACTACAATATTTCATGTACCTGAAGGAGGAACCATATTGGCGGTTGGGGGTTTAACTCAATGGCGCAAGCGCCTGTCTGGCAACTGTGAGGTTCTGAGTTCAATTTCCATTACCAAAAAAAAAAAAAAAAAAAAAAAAGAAACCACCATAAAGTGTTGTTCTCTCTGACCTTTCCTTGGCCCGTATTCTTATTCTGTTGCCTCACTCTAGGATATCCATAGCCTTAATTTTTGCATAGTCCAATAAGACATATAAATTAATATTCATAACAAGAACTGGCTATTGAAAGAGGTACTGGGAAACAGGAGTGTTACTTTTGATGTGGAATGTATTTTAATGATTAACAGTTCAGTTCTTGCCTCTGCTACTTCCCATTCGTGTGCCTAGAACAAGCTAAATGACTACACTGTGCCTATTTATATTATAAATCTTTAAAATAGAGAAAAGGCAAGTAGCTTCTTCCCAGAAAGCTGTGTGGAAATAACTAGTTGACGTTTGTATTCATTTAGAACCAACAATGTAGAATAAGCAATGTGTTAGCAGAAGTATTATTGTAAAGTTAAGCCAATTCCCAAATTTCTTTTGGGATATGTCATGTACACCACTTATTCTTTTTCCGTCATGTTTTTCCTCACAGATATAAATGAAGATATGAAGCTGGGATTAAAATGACATACAGGATGATCACTTTTATTGCCATGATTTTTAACTATATATTATGAAACTATTTCATGAGCTCTAGCTCTCTCCACCTTTAGTCAGAACTTGGAATCCCAGCAAGGGATAAGATTTGAATTACATTAGTTGGTTCATTCTTTCTTTTGATTATTAGCCAACATGCACTGAATGCTATGTCAGCTTTCAGTTGTTGGTGTAGCTGATTGCCAAGACACAGTTGCTTAACTTAAAAATGTGTTACTGTACAATTCTGAAAATTAGGAGTCTGAAATGGGTCTCACTAGGCCAAAATCAAAGTACCAGGAGGGCTGTGTTATGTACTGGAGGTTCTGGGAAGGAATGTATTTCTTTGCCTTTTGTAACATCTACTGGCTACCCACATCCTTCTGTTGCTATGTACCCAAACCAGCAATGGCTGGTGGACATTTTTATATCACACTATGTCAATTACTAGTCTCCCTCTTCTCTATATTTAAAGAGTACTTCTAGCTAAATGAAATCCACCCAAATAATAAAGGCTAATTTGCAAAAATTAGGGTCAGCTGATTAGCAACCTTAATTTCATTTTCAACCTTGATTTCTGTACAGCAAAACATTTTTAAAGGTTACGAATATTACAATATCAATATCTTTGAGGAACCATTATTCTATTTATCACACATTATCTGAAATTCTTCTTTTTTAATGAATGAAAAACTAGAGGAGAGAGACAAGACCATGATGAAATTCTTTCTAAACTGGATATAAAAATGAGAAAAATGAGAGAAATTATTTACAGGGTCTTTTCACCTTTTGATGATCATAATTTTCAGTTTCTTTGTTTTGTATAGCTTTGTATACCTCCTCCCTACACCTAAGTTTATGTGCATACAAAAAATAAATATAACTTTACAGCTATATTGCACCCAATGAATGCTTTGTTAGCATAGAAAAAGAGAAAATATTGTGATATCAGGGAGGAAAGGGCAAGAATTAGAAAAATATAAAAGAAATAAATGTTAAAGAACCAAAATTGATATTAATCAAAAGCTACAATGTAATACATATATATATATATACAGAAAATAATACTTTTAGATTTCAATTTTTTCCTTTTTAATAGGTTATAATAGCACAATAGAAACTTGTGTAGGATTTTTGTGTACATATGTTAGACTTCCATCTTCCTTTCTTTTCCTTCCCAGATGTGACTGAATGCTTCAGTCTCCACAGCATACCTTATTAAAAATTTCTTTAGAAAAAGCATAGCATATTCAGAAACCTTCAGACACATCTGCTGCCTATGAAATGAGGATGTGAGTATTTGTATCTCTTCTCTTCAGAACATGAGGATGGATAGCAAAAATCACTTGCAAAATACTTTAGACGTCTTGGAAAAGGAGCCCATCGAAATGGAAATTATTATCATCGGAAGAGTCATAACAGTCTTCCAACTGTCATTGTTATAGTGGAAAATGGTGATTCATTCTACTTTCCTTCTCCTTTGTCCCAGCGGATGGAAATCAGCCTATTAGTTCCTTAGTGTAACTGACAGTCTCTCCTTTATAAAATCCATCCTCAATTCACATTTCCACTGAAATTTTAATCCAATAAATTATATTTTCTCCTCGCTGTTGCCAATTCAAAGTCATTCTTTGATGACTGTGCTTACTGACTTCTAGTTCTCCTTCAGGAAGTAGAATTACTTTGAGATAGCACAGATGAGCTCCGGAACTCTATGGACACTCCACTTCTGTGTCTTTAAGAAACGAATGCGGAAGGATTGGGATCCGGGTATTTAGACACTTTGGCTCTGCTGGAGAGAACGGCCCTTCACAGGAGGCGTGGGTAGAGAGAAGTGGCTTTGGATTTGGGGTATGCCCATTCATCTCAGAACGCTAATCCTTTATTTGCATACATTGCAAATGTCAGGTGTCATAGCTGTGTAAATAAGGAGTACTAAGCTCCTTGTTAAAATTATGCATTGTCACTAGGAATGTCATGCATATGACCTGATGCTGTGCCTTCAGGGACAGCTTGACAGTGAGGGGTTGCCTAGGACAGTCTCATAAGTCAGTGTGGTGTGGGATTACAACCAAAATTCCCCGTGTTTTCAGAGACTGCATTAGCTTCTGAGAGTGAACTAGCAGACCTAGAAAGTCCCCAGGGCTGGGGTGAAAAGAGCAGAAAAAGACATGTGCAGGCCTGAGGTCTAGGAAACAGAGAAGGACATTGCCAGTTCCCTGAGTAAACTACCAAGTTAGATGCTGATGACCAACATGGATTCCTCAGTAGTAACAAGTCGGATTAAAATATCTGCCCCATTGCATTGGTATGAAAATGAAAAGAATGGTATATATAAATTATTTATAATAGTAACTAAAAATAGACATGAGAGATGTTCAGTAAACATCAATTAATATTCTATTTTTCGCTGCTCATTGTTACTGTTGGCCTGGAGTATCAGAAGGCAAAATTGAAATGATCATACTATTGTGATAATTCTTTCCAAGTTAGTACCTTGAAGCAGAAAATATGGGGTGCAACATGAAGGAACCAAGATGAAGATCATGAGATTTTAACTAAAAAAAAAAAAAAATAGAAAAGAAGAAAAGAAACTGCTATCAGATAAAAATGACCAAGTTTATTTGAATTGGCAAGATTTTTTTTGTCTTCAGTAGACTTGTGACATTAGAAAGTTATTTCTAATTTTGTAAACCTGAGTTTTATAATCTGTGAAATTCATACTTCCTACACATATCTATTTAACATTATTTTGCCATAGTGTTATTATGGCTTGTGTCTAGATGTCCTTCCAAAACCTCATGCAGTCATACAGGGGCTTTTTCAGAGTTGGATCTAGCATGTGTGATGGTGGCATTAAGGGTGTGTGATAACTAAATCAACCAGCTGATTGTTTGGCATAGCTTTGGTTGTGAGTGCTACCTGCCCTTAGAGAGGAAAAGTGAGTAGCCAAGATAGAATGTAAAAGGGACGGAAAGAAGCTGCTATAGTCACTTGTAGCTCAATGTCTTCTGCCATCTGTTTTCTGCTGGCCATGGACTGTTTCTCCTCTGTGATACCCCTCTGCCAACCCACCCTGCCTTGGAGCCAGCTGATTTGGACTGAAACCTCTATGAACTGTGAGCTGAAATAAACCTCTTCTCCATTAACTATTAGTGTTGGGTATTTTGTCTTAGCAATGAGAAAAAGTATCTAAGTATTCATTTATTATTTGTTATTATAATTACCTAAATATTATGATTATTCAGTATTCCAAATTTTTTACTTCAGTTTTTTGAGAAAAAGTTCTCAATTGCAAAATCTTGGCACTCTGACCTGTGTGAATTAAGAAAGAAAGAGGCAGAAATGGAGAAAAGGAATAAAAAACCACTACTAACAATGTATGCCAACATTGTAGTACCTTATTTGTAAATATCTGCCATGTATCCTAACGTCAAAACATTTATT
This sequence comes from Cuniculus paca, assembly GCA_004365215.1. NCBI lineage: Eukaryota > Metazoa > Chordata > Mammalia > Rodentia > Cuniculidae > Cuniculus > Cuniculus paca. The sequence continues at coordinate 16,567 of RJWT010008939.1, read as the reverse complement.
ATGCTCAGAATTAGATATGATTTCTGACAAATGCTTTTCAGCTGAGAAACTGAAAGTGAATTTCTCAAGGCTTTTCAGTTAGTAAGGAACAGAGCCAGAATATCAACACTTGCCTGTTTGAGGAAAATACCATACTGTAAGTATGATGTAATATTAAACACAATGTCCTCCACCAATTTTATCAATCATTATTGTAAAGCTTCCCCTTTCACTTAAGAGGACAAGGGAAAGAACTCAGCAGCCATTTATTTGAGTAGGAGTTCTTACAAACTAACCAACACTTTCATAGGTTATATAGTAAGTTTTACCTTCCTCTTTACCTCTGGTCACTTTAATTAAGAGAAACATTTCCTTTTCAAACAACATTGTCATTACTTTGAATCATGGTTTGTATCATTTATAATTTATATATGAAATTCTTCTCCTTTTCATGGTAATGAAGACATTCTAAATTTGACTTAACAATTTGTAATTCTATTCTTAAGGTTCGGATCTTGCATTCATCAAAGTTTCTTTATGCAATGGAAAGTAAAGTTATTTTCTTTACACAGTAAGTCAGTTTTTAGTCTTTTTAAAAAATAATCCAAGCCGGGCGTGGTGGCTCACGCCTATAATCCCAGCACTCAGGAGGCTGAGACAGGCAGATCGTTGTGAGTTCGAGACCAGCCTTGGCTACAAAGTGAGCTCAAGGCCAGCCTGAATGGCATAGTGAGACCCTGTCTCAAAAACACCAGGGCTGGGGATCTAGCTCAGCAGTCTAAGTGCCTGTCCGGCAAGCACAAGGTCGTGAGTTCAATCCCTGGTGCCGCAAAAAAAAAAAAATAAATAAAATAAATAAATATATAATAATCCATCGTTTATATACTTTCAGTAATACCAAAGCTATACACTAATAAGCAATATTTGTTTTCTATGATCCTTACTTTATTATCCTGATCTATGTGCAAATTTCCTCCATAATGTGGTTTTAGTTGTAATTTTTCTTGTGTAATTTTTGAAATCCTTTGCAGGTCCTGTTATGTTTTTCAAGATCTTCGTTGAATAATAGTGGTGGTATCAGATGTCCTGTGATTATTGTCCTTAAAATAATCGCTTCAAAAAGCCTCCATGAAATATATTTGAGAATGTTATTTTAGAAGTATTTTATTGGGATTAAAATAGTCTCTTTTATTTCTATAAGTCATCATAAATTATGTTAGGATTTATTATTTGTTTTTGTTTGTTTTGTTTTGTTTTGTCTGTCAATTTGAGGCAGGGTTTCTGCTATGGAGTTCAGACTGGTCTTAGACTCACTTTTCAGCCCAGGTTGGCCTCAAACTCTCAGTGATCCTCCTGCCTCAGCCTCCTGAGTGCTGGGATTACCAGAGCCACCACAGTGCACCATGGCTATGACCCTCTCATGTGCTTTTTAGAACATGAGGGTGGATATACATTTTGTGTATCTACCATCCTCTGCTATCTTTTACATTTCTGGATAGCTCCTTTTTTATTTTTTTATCATAATGTATCATTATTATTTTATAGAGTTCTGTTAGTTAAAATTATTGCTAGAGATTCATGTCTGAATTCAGAAGTGAAATATTCCCATAGTATTTCCTTATGCTATCCCTGATCCCATGTTTTGATCAAGTCAAACCAGACTAGGAGAAAAGTATGTCTGAAATGGAGCCACTTATTCTTGAAGGTTCAATAAAGATCATAGTTTCTAGTACCTTTTGTGTAGAGTACTATTTTTCTATCTTTTCAATTAAAATGGCTATTAGTCCATTTAAATATTATTTTACCTTGTGTAATTATAGTGTTCTATTTTTTTACAAAGGAATTAATATTTATTATATTATTATATTTATACATGTAGAGCTAACCCTTCAACAATTCTCTAAAAACCAATTCAATCTCTGAGAATGTTTTGCTTGCTTCAAAGCATTTTCTCAGTTTAAGGTAGTAAAGTTAAATATTTTCTTGTTTCCTCTTGAGCTCCATTCTTCTCATATAACAGAGATTTATATAGTCTATCATAGCACAAAACACTAAATAATATTTTAAAAATTTGTTCAAGAGTGGGAACTTGCACCCACCTCAGATAGCGCTTTCTAGAGCGGTGTCATGTACTTTGACTCCATGAACTCAAGGACTTACACACATGTGAACAATCGTAATTACTGACACGCATCTGAATGTTTCTCAAGGTACTTTTTCTCAAGGTTTCCTCATCTCTCATTTAGTTGGGTTTTGTTTTGTTTTGTGATTTTTTTCTGTTTTTGTTTTTTTGTCTGTTTGGATGTTTCCATTTTTGTTTATTCATTTTTTTTCTCCTTTTCTTTAAAAAAATCTTAGGAGAAGTTGTAGAAATTGCCCATATAATTTTTAGGACTCAGCAGTTCTATAGGGTCAGCAGACCAAAAAGTATCTCTCTGGGTCAGAAGGCTTCTTTTTGGAACTGAGAAAGGCCATTCTGTCTGGCAAGAAAAATCGAAGAGCTAACACATTGACCAGCCACCTTCATTGTTCTAAAAACAATCTATTCTACCTCCACTGACTTTTGAGTGAGATAGTTTTACAGCATAGTTTCCTAAACTAACTAGCAGAATAAAGTCCTGGTCACCTTCTGAGTTTTCTAGTTTCTCTTTCTTGTGCATCACTTTGTACTCTGGCACTTCCCGAATGTGTACTTGACTCTGTTTCAGGGTACACTTCTGAAGTCAACCTAAGACAAAGATCAGCTTTCTCCTTCTGATTATCCAAGCTTAGCACATCCTTTAGGGTTGAAGTCAGAGCACACTGTTCCTTTTATGCATCATTTAAAACACTTTGGTTTTTTCTTTCTGATTCTTTTACTGCACAATTTATATGTCATAATGATAATACTGATTGTATACTGTTATACCCTTTGCCAGGATTTTTTATATTTCTAGTTCTTGCACATGTTTTCGGGCAGGAAAAAAATATCAGTATCAAGCATAATAGATAATTCTCATATAACTTTGTTTCGGGTGCTGAGATAATTTTTTATCTCTTTTTCTTAAATAATATTTAATTACATAGATATTTCCTTCTTTCTTAAAAGTTCTACCTTCCTCACACCAAAATGCAAGCTCCATTCCTTCAGCTTTAGAATTGTTGCTTTAAGTCATTTGAATAACCAATAATTGTATAGAGTGGAAAATAAGAAGTCAAACAATTTAAACAACAATTACTGACATTATAGAGTAAGAGATAAATAACAGAAGCACGATAGAGTTCTTAATGTGGCAAAGAACTGAGGTTTTAAACAGTTAAACTTGGAAAAATACCTAATGTACTTTATATATGTTATAACATTTCTCATCAACTGATGAGAAACCAGAAATGAATATCTATGTCTCAGGCAGGAGACATGCTTTTAAAATTACTTGTGGGGAGAGGTAACAGGGAAACAGGACCTAAAAGATTATATCACATGAGATTGTCTTAGAAAAAGTACAGATTAAATAATGTAACTACAAATGTTTCTTTTATTAAGAAAGGAAAGAAATGGAATGCAAGTAGTGAAATAAATTATATTTGCAGGTAAAAATCTTGAAATCATTAAGTCTGGGGTAAGAATTACATTTCTCTGCAAATTGATCTTTTTTCATCAAATAAATCAGGTGGGTAATGTTGCAGGATTGTGAATCATGTGTGAGGATAGTATTGATGCTACTAAAATACCATTCAACATGGAGTAATATAGCAGTGTGTTGGATATTAAAGACCTAGAAGCAAGAGACTCTAAATCCAATTTCCAATAACCAGTCCCCTGAGATGTTCAATTCTGCCATTGAACCAGTTGAAAAAAATGTGAAGGATGTCAACAGCAGTAATATTGAGATGCATTAACTGTAAAATTGTGCTGGTGCACATAATGATAGTCATAGGACTAATAACACTTTGCAATTAAATAGCACTTATCTTCTGAGAAGTTCAAAGTGCTTCCCAATACTATATTGAACAACCTTGTGATATGAAGAGGGAAAAAGCTTCCATAAAACACAAGAGAAAATAATGCATTTTATTCTACTAGAATATGGTCTCTTATCAAAAATGACAGGCATTGCCACAGTGATTGGACTCACGACCCATCTAGTAAAGATTTCTGCCTCTGATACAGACAGTAACAGGTAAAGCACAAAGAAATGTGGTGGCCCCTTGTTATCTTAGCTTCAAGCAATCTGTTCCTCATTTGGCGCTGACTGTCTGAGTAACCGTGTATACATCTATAACTGCCTTTGTCTCTTCATTTTTAAATTAAAGCTTGAACATCCTGCAAGTGTATGTGGGCAGGTACATGTTTCAATTGAAGAGTTCCTTTTATGATGTTTTGAACTGGATTATCATTACACTTTTCTTGTCATTTTGAACTGGATTATCATTACACTTCTCACTTAGGTACACAGATAAATGTTATTCACAAAGCTTTCAGTGTTACAAAATAATGTTGTCATTTAACTGGTACTCTTAACAAAACACTACAGATCTGTCTTGCCAACATCACTGAGGTGTTTTATTAAACACTGTTTTAAATGAAAACATTTGAAAAGTACAGAGCATTAGACAAATGAGTGTTATTGCTATCAATCTAATGTTTTGTCATACATCATGGATCCATCATCCATGAATTTATTGCATAGTTGAGATAATAACTGAAGGATGGTGGCTTCTTTCTTTCTTTTTCTTTTTTTGATTTTTGAGACAGAGTCTCGCGATGTAGGCCAGGTTGTGCTTGAACTCATATGTAGCCCAGGCTGGTTTCAAACTCTCAGGGAGCCTCCTGCCTCACCCTCCCAAGTGAGAAAATGCATTTCTGCAATGAAAGCTCTAGATGAATTGTCCCATCCCTGAAATATTCTTATTTCGTCTGACTATAGATGATTCGTGGGAATATCTCTCTTATGCTTCTCTCACCATAAATCTTCACAAAACCAAGGTGAGGTTTCTATGATTGCTGATGGACGTGAAGAGTGGTTAACTCTGGTGATTCAGCAGCGTCTTCTAAGTCTCAAACCTTAGTAGAAAGGAGGAGAAAGAGAAAAGAGTAATTGTACTCTAATTTGCATGTATGTGTATCAGTCTGTGCTTACTAGAGAAATAGATTTAATGCAAGATATACAAGAATTTACATGATTGGCTGACCACAAAGTCAGGCGGGGAAAAGTGCAAAAGGGCTGTCTGGGAGCTGGAGATATGAAAGATCTAGTCAAAAGCCTGGAGATCACTCAGTGTTCCCTGCAAGTCTGTATCAGATTCAATGGGTCTGCAATGGAAGGTTGAAGAGTCTGTACAGGAAGTTAGGAGATGATGTCCAAGGTAAAGGTGAGGACTGGAGCTCCTCTGAAGAAACAGAAGGGAGCCTTCCTTTTTCATATCCTTTCATTCCATTTAGGCAGCAAGCCTATTGTTCACTGTTTTTCACTCATGCCCAGGTAGGTCTTTTATCCTCAGTAAATTCCTCCAGCCACACCCAGAGCTGTGCTGATCCAATTTAATTGGGCATGTCTCACTCAGGGTGACACAATCAGTTAACTATCAGGCTATGCTTCTGTTGTCCATCTTTGGTTTCACTCTAACATGGTGTGAGAGCTTATTTTGCAGGCTTGACAGTTCCTCAGAAGTATTGAGATTTTTGTTGTTGTCATGAGAATAGTCTATTTTGAAGAAAAGAAAAGAATTTTCTAGAGTGGGAAATTCTATGGGGATTGAGAATGGTTCAGTGGTTTCCCAGATATGGGCGGGAGGGATTGGGAGATGATGGCTAATGGGTAGGGTGTTTTGGTTGAGGATAAGAAGAGTTTGTAGTCATAGTTGTACAATTCTGTTAATATGTTGGAATATATATTGAATCTTGCATTTTAAATTGGTGGACTTTGTGGTATACAAGTTTTTAGTTTAATAAAGTTGTTTGGTTTAAAAACAAAAATCACAAATTAACAATTCTGGTTTCTACTTTGTGTTTATCTCTATCAACCTGTGAGATTCCAATCTGTCATTCAACATTTCTAACTTCTTGACCTGTTGGAGAAAATAAAATAATATCAAAACAGGTTGTTACCATTATCAAAGTAAAAATTTGTAGAGTGGTTGGCTGGTAGAAAAAGATTCTGGTTAAACAGATGATTATTGTTTTGAGTTTCTTATATTTTGCTAACCAACACTTGTGTAGATTTGCTGTGTTGAAACAAACAAAAAGAACTAGCTGATTTAACTATCCCTAAGTCTAAACAGATAAGGCTACAGGTAAGTGGAGAATTTCAAAAGCAAATTTAGGTAAGATACTAGAATAAACACAGTGTTTTAAACTATCACATTCTGGTTATCTACCTGGATCTACACAACACAAGTATTTCCTCCTTAAGAAAGTACAGGTGGAAAGTTTTGTGAAAGTGATTTGTAATTCATAGGGGACTTGTCTATATGTTACTTTTTTCATTGTGTTTCTAAACCAGCACACACCTTTAACTAACAACCTACTTGAATTTTCATGCTTGAAAAATGTCCATCCACGGAAACATTTATCCATTGAGTTTATTTCCTTGGTGTTACTTGAGCAACTATTGTATTCTATGAATTTGAGTACTCATTCACTGTTTATTTGTGCATAAATCAACCCCTGCCAAATTCATTGATGAGATCTCTGATGTTCTGTATCTTTCATTGTATTCTCCAGAAACATTGTTCCTGGACAGAATGCTGTCTAAGAAAAAATACTGCTGTCATTTCATTTTCTTTGCATGCCTTGAATGTGAGAGGGTTAAAAATGTGGTTATGATGCTAACTTGAAACAACGCAACAAGGTAACTTTGAGATGCTTTAGTTTAGTGGAGACTTTAAAAGCTTTGAAAATGCTCTTAAAGTTATATGGATTTTTCCCCTTTTTTATAGTCAGTCAAAACTCATATTTTAAAACTCTACAGTTCAAGGGGAAAAGCAATTATCAAAATGCAATAAACTTCTAAGTAAAGTACAAATTGCTTCTGTGGCCTTAACTGTCAAAATAGAGAGCTTCTGGTAATGTGTTTCATGAGTCAATCAGCAGGATTCTTCCACCATATTCCGATACCCAGGGGAGGGAGAGAGGTCAACACAGAACTTTAAGAAGATACTCACAGAAGAGCCAGACTTGAGAAAATTGTGAGAAGCTAACATTTGCCATTTTTTTTCCTTGTGCTTTTTCTGACAGTTTTTCGTCTTAGTTAGTTCTTTCCTAACACCAAGCCTCAGTCACATTCTGGGATGAGGGAGTAAGCAGAAACAGTAGCTGTCTTCATGGTATGAGACAAGGATCCTGGTGTCTTGATCATTGTAAAAGCACAATAAATATCTGTCGGTTAATTGCTTCTTTTAGTTTATTTCAAAATTTTTTTTTTTGCATCAAATGATAGAACATTTAGGACCCTGGAACTGTGGAACTGGGAGTTTAGAATAGATTTTAGCTGTTATCTAATCTATCTTCAAACAAGTGAAGAAGTCCTTTCTGTAAAACCCTGAGCTGCTTGTCATTTGTCTTTGCTCTGAATCTTTTCAGTGTGGCAAGAGAAACTAATTCTGAAGCATCCTATTCCATTGTCAGATGACTTTATGTTTAAAATCTTCCTCTCTATAAATTCCACCCACGTTTCTTGATCTGCTAGCTGGTACTAAGCAGAATAAGGAATTCCAAAGATGGAAGCAAAATAGTAAATAATCTTTAGAATCTGTCATGAGTTGGGTCTAGGTTTTATCACGTATTAATACACCATGCACATATTGTTTGGGCAAATTTCTAACTTCTCACAGCAACTTTATGTTCTGGTGTTTTGCTTGATATGTAAGTTGGTGACAGAATACCTTGCTCACATGCTTACAGATCCTTGAGAAGTCTAAATATGATACACTGAAAAACACCCTAGAGATCATAAAGAGGACATTCTCTTCCACTTCAAAATTCTACTGTTGACTCTCAAAATAGTTATTCTGTTTTAATAATTTTGTTAAAGAATTTTCTATTGTGTTTGCTTAAGCCAAAGTATCGATCTCTTGCAGTGTCTGTAGTAACTTAAATGTCCATGTGTTGTAACTGTCTCTTAGTTTAAGAATTCCCCAAAAGAAAAATTCTCTTGAAAGAGAAAAACAAACAAACAAACAAAAGGAGCAATGGAAAAACCACTATCACTAGCCAAAACAAAAAAAATTAAAGAAAAAAGTTCAAACATTAGGAAAATATTTCTTTTAAAGTCAGAATACCTTCCAGATCTTTGTTCTGAGTAGTGCCCATGAAGAGGAGAAAGATCTGTAGATGATGCTGAGAAAAAGTTTACAGTGAGCTGATCAGATAACAAAGATAAGTTTGGCATTCTTCAATTTTACAGCCTTTGTTTTCAGTAATCAACTTTTATGAATATTTCCAAATTCTTGGAGCTCACCACCCGCTTACACTGTCCTCTGTTCACCATGCCCAGACTCTTCTCTTGTTCATTTCCCTACTTGCTTTTTTTGTGGAGGTCCTGTTTGAAAGATGTAAGTTGCTCAAGGATCTATGAACCTTTGAACTACGTATTTTATCACCAATTCATAGACCTTTTTCCTTGATCATGCAGTCCACTTTAGCTCTTTGCTTTCAAACATGTTCCTATTTTATTATCAGAAAGTTTATTATTATGCAAGGCAAAATATGAGATGTAATCACAAAATACAATGAATATTTAAATTTTTAAAAAATATTACATTAAAAGACACATTGCCATTAATTTTGCTCAAAATACTCCTCTTCACTCAAACACATTCATTTCAAAGCTGTGATGGCTTGTATCTACATGTTTTCAGAAAAGCCTCATGCCCTCATAAGTGGGGCTTCTTTGCAGCTAGCTGACTGTATCTAAGGTGTGTGATACTGAGATTAAGGATGTGTGATACTAAATTAGTCCATTGATGGAAATTAGCATCTTTCTCAGTGTGGCTGAAGGGATTTAGTGAAAACAAGCCCTATTATAGATGTGGGTGGCATTATCCCAAAGGCTGATTGCCTGGATGGGGTAAAGGGAAAGTCAGGCTCGAAGCTTGCCTGCCACAACATAAACTGCTCTTTTTTTTTTTTTAAGATTAGAATATATTTATTGAGAGAAAGAAAGCTTCCGTCTGAGAAAGAGGCAGAAGTGATCCCAAGTGGGTTGCCAAAGACTCTGGCTTTTCTAGGGACTTTTATAAAGCAAAACCATGAGGTGAGACGGGTCCAAAGTGGAGAAAACATGGGAACTCCCAAGGTGGGCATGAGGTGGGACAGAACTATGGCCAACCAACAAGAATAATTGCTCAGGTAAAATTGATTAAATCGGGGACAAATGGGGAAGCAAGTCATTTACCAAGTAAGCATGCTTAAAAAACAGTGGCTCTTCCTGTAGGAGGTTGGGATAATGACTCCTGGCTTCCTCAGGGTGATAGAGACCTATTTAGAATATCAATTCCTGGTGTTTATCCTTAGGAAGTATTTGGCATCATTTGAGTTCTTTTTTCTTGAAGTCTGGCCCACAGAGGAGGTGTCTATTTCCCCCCACAGTTGCAAGGTGTCTGGCCTTCTACACTGGCTCCTTTGAGGGCCCAGCCCTGTCTGACTGCATATAATATTTCTATCTCACCCCGCTTTGAAGAAGTAACCCGAACTGCTGTGAGGGAGTAATAGGTGATGACCGATCTGGCTTCTTCAGGCTGAAGGAGGTCATAGTACAACATAAACAATTTATCCTCTGCCATCCCACCTTGCTTTAGAACCTGCTCCCTATGGACCAAAACCTCTGCAGATGTGACCTAAAATAAATCTTTTTTCTTTTAAACTAGGAGTGTCTGTTATTCTGTTTCAGCAATGAGGCAGTAACTAAGACAAAGATATACATGGAATGATTATTCCATCCTTCTTACCACTTTCTGAGACAGATCTGAAAGTCCTCCATGTCTTTACAAGTCATGATCGAAAGCATAGTCAATGCTGCTGCCAAATCCATCCATCGAAAAGGCAGCCTTATAAAAACATTACAGCTGTCCTTATATTCTTTATTCACCAGATCTGGCACTGTGCAACTTCTGGCTGTTTCCCAAAGTCAAAATGACCATGAATGGTAATTGTTTTGAATTGATTCAGGGCATCAAATAAGTTATGATGACTCAAGTAAAGAAACTTATGAAAGAGAACTTTTAAAACTGCTTCAGAAAGTAGAAAAAAGGCTGGGTAGGTGTATCCTATGCAAGGGAGAGTATTTCTTTTAGTGTAATACATTTTTAACTTAAACCCATACCATATGTAATCATTATCATGATAATCTACTCTAGGTATCAACCCTCAGGCACAAAAACATTTCAGAAAAAAGTACTTCACCCTTTCACTTTCTTCTCCCTCTGCAAGGCTTTCATTTAACCCAGACCAACAATATGGCACTAGGGCAACTCCATTCTACTCTAGAGAGAGGACAAATGACTGCCACATGTAGCAAAGATTAAACAACAAAGTAATGATTCAGATTCATATTTCACTCCATGAGTTCCAAACATCCTAATACACTACTTCTCTATGTGAGAAAAAGGTTTTAGTCAATGTACAGCTCATTGTTATTATTTATTTTTTTATTTTTTACACTGCACCAGGGATTGAACTCAGGACCTCACACTTGCCAGGCAGGTGCTTACCCCGCTTAGCTAAATCTTGGGCCCTTAACTTGTTGTAATTAACATGGGCAAATTAACAACAGTTTCCCAACCTGATTAGGCACAAAACATTTCAGGATGCTTTGAAAATTGCAGTTCCCAAGCCAACCTCTCATACTGTGTAACTCTGTAAAGTGAGACATATCTAAAAAGCTATCTTGATTCATAGCAGCATTTGGAAAACACTGATTTAATCAGCTAGAAGTATTTTTTTCTTCATTTGTAACAATGAGAACAGAGTTAGAGAACTTAGCATAATTTAACCTGTGTCTTCACTTTAAAAATACAGTCTTTAATATCACTGGATCATGAATTCAGATGCAACGTGTTCTTCAGTCTCAGTGGGGTGACTGAATCAAGATCTTCACTTAACTTTGAAATCACAGAAACTTTTAACAAAGGACAATTCAGAAATCTATTTCAAGTCCACTAGTGGTTGTACCAGTTGATTTTAGTAACAGACAGTTTGGAGATATCAGTTAAATGTTCTTTAAATTTTAAATATTTCTCTCTCAAATTATCGGATATATTTCTAACTATTAAATTGCAAACTACCTAAAGGCAGGGACAGACTGCATCAATTATTTCTTTGCCCTTTACTTGTACAAAACAATACCAGTGGTCAACATTGAATAAATGCTTATTAATGGAAATCAAGATGGGAGGATAGAGAGTTGACAGCATCTTGTTGGCAAAGGATAATTTAAAAATATAAATAATACCAATAAGGAAAGTCTCATAAGTCAAGTATGATTAATCTGTCTTCAGAAATAAATAAATTCTGCCAGAAAATAAACTGCGAGTTTTATTCTTCTTTGTTTTTCCTCATAGTGCCAAACCGTGGACTTACCTATATTGACTATTAAATATGCTCTGAATTGATCTTGATTGAAAGACAAGGTCAGAAAGACAGTGTAAAAAAGAAAATCCATCATGCTAAGTGTATTTTTATTATTGCAGGAATTTTGCATTACTTTGGATAGGTGCTTTTCAAAAATAAATCGGCATTCAGTCTCAAATTGCTGTCAGACAGTGAAGGATTTGAAAAAAAAAGCTAAACTTTTGTTTATATCAGATTAAATACAGACTGTGTTAGAAGTGCTAGAATATTCAATGGAGCAACCATGATAGATAAGTTGTCAAAGAGAACTTCAGAAACCACTCAATGATTAAAAAAAAAAGATAAATAAATATTCAGCCTTATCTTCTGATGTAAAGTCTCTTGCAACTTAACTTTTAAATATGTATGACTAAAGTCTCACCGCTTTATCCTCAAACCACAGGAAGGTAAGATCTTTCACAAGGGGCTGGTAAACGAGCAGACTGAAAATGCAAAGGAAGCAAAGGTGCATCGGTGTATGTGTGTGGGTGTGTGAATGCACTGGCAGGGAGGTGATGAAGAATACTGAAAAAGCAGCATCTTTGACATGCTGTCTTTGACAGAAAAATGTCCATGTTCTCTTCATGAAATAAGCAGACGTGATGGATATACTAATGGTCCTGATTAATCATCATACACACATCAAAATACCACACTGAGCTACATAAATATGTACAATTATTGTGCATCAATTTAAAATTTAAAAAAATTTCATACTTCTTGTAGTCCAGATATATACAATTCAGTGTCAAAATCTTATTAGTCTTCTAGCGGACAAATAAAGACAAAAATTAAATTCTGATAATTTCTGACTACCTAGGTAATTAGAATTATTTCAGGAAAAGCTAGAAGCTTGCAAGGATTCATTTCATTCCTTTTTTGGATGCTACATATGTAATTGAAAAATCAAAGGAGAGTTGAGCTAACTAAAGATGAAAGGGTTAAAAATGATTCCAACATACGTTGGTCAAGTGTCATTCTATTCAGGTGTAATTTTAACTTTCTAAAGTGAACAATTTAAGGAGCAGTTTAAGTGCCAAAATGATATTTTTCCCCTTTACAAAGTCTCTAAGCTGTAAAATTGAACATTTCTATGAAAATCACATTTTTCAGCATAGTGATGCAGTTGTGAAGGACAGGGCAATTGAGTGCACTGCAAAAAGTTAATGTGTTCTACTGACACTGCACCTAGAGGCCAAGCAGATCAAACTCTTTCACCCCCAAATGTAGCACCTTTTTTCTAGGTACCTTAGTAAAATCTTCTACCGTAAGGAAATTTTAGAATGCACAAGTGGACACACATATCTTAATATGAGTGCTTTTGGTAAGGGATGGTTGTGCCCCTCTTCAACTGCTTTTCTTTATTGAGGCATGATTGGTATACATATTGACTGTGCAGCTTAATGAGTTTAGCAGGTACCTATGGAGCTATTACCACCATTGACGCCATAAACGTATTTATGCTCTTTACAATTTCTACCTGTCCCCATTTATTGTTATTATATTGCTGTGCTTGTGGTTAAAAACAGTGACTGTAGCATCTGTCTTTCTAGTAAATTTAAACCTGTAATATGCATTATTAACTGTAGACACCATATTTTAACTATATAGACTATGCCATGTAGTAAGACTTCAGAACTTATTTTGCACAACTAAAGCTTTGTACCCATTGACCTCACATCCTCTTTGTCACCTCCCTCAGCCCCTAGGAACCATCTTTCTTATCTATGATTGTACAAATTTGGCTATTTTTTATTCCACATGTGAGATCGTACAGTATCTATCTTTTCCGATTCTGGCTGTTTGACTTAACATAATCCTCTTCAAATACATCCATATTAACACAAATGGCAGATTTTTTCATTTTTGTGAATATATATATATATATATATATATATATATATATGCTATTGTTTACAACAGCCCTACTTCTAGGTATACTGAATATACAAAGGAATCAGAATTGGGATCTCAGTGAGTGTTTCCATGTTCATTATAGCATTATTCAAAATAACCAAGTTATGGAAACAATCTGCACCTCTTAATGTAGACCAAAAACTCCCTCACAATGAGGATAACAGCTGTGACTACATGAGTAGAAACAAGCAGCAGTTAAATTTTGAAAAATTTATCTGAATCGGTTCATCCAACCTAAAGATGTAGTCTTTTTAACCTCCCATTTAGGGTTCACTTTCCCCCATTTTAACACCTGAAGTAGAAACTGAATGGCACTCCACATCTTTTATCTTCATATAAGGCCAACCATTTTAGCGTTCCAATTCATGATGGCAAATAGCTGTTGTGTGGCTGCTGAGGACTGGGTGTCATACGAAGAAACAGGAACATTTGTCCCTTAGTCGTGCGCTCTATAATCTGATGCATGGCTGCTGGGGTGATGCTAGGGCAGCTCTGTGTGCCCGCTGTGGCGTGCATGCCACAGGTTCATCACCACTGTTCTATGCTATTTAAGATGCTAAATCCCTGACTTCTTTGTCTTGCTCAAAAACTCAATCAGTATTAATAGTTTGCTGGCTTTGATTATACCAGTTGTATCTACATTGTCATGCTGATCGCTTCACAGAAGTGGATTTTATTTTCCTAGCTAAAGAATATATTTAGCAAATGTCAGTGTAAGGTATAATGTTTTTATTCTAATTTCCCATAATGCCTAGCAAGTAAAATAGGATTTTTAAAAGGTTTTATAGTATTTTGCTCAGTTACCACATTGTTTTTTTTTATTCTATATGTTAATCAGTTAGAATAAAAAAACTGAAGCTGCTTCTACTTTTTATAATGGTAGACAGAGTTCTAATACAAAACACACAAATTAGAGTTACCTTATTTAATCTGTTTTATGTCATAAATCGCAGGTAAGATGGCGTCTTAAATATGTGTGCAGATTATTGTATAGTGACCCTTCAGTAGAGAAGAAAGAATACATGTAGAGCACCAGCTTTGGGATTTTAGTCAAAGAAGATGTTCAATTATAATGGAAATATAAATATTAAGATAAATTATGAGCAACTATATTTTTAAAACAAACTTTCAAATGAGTATATTTGAAAATATAATTTGAAGACTTACAAGCATAATTGTGTTGCCATGTAAATTCTATCTGAGGAGAATGAAGCAGTTACAGGGCTCAACTCTAAGCAATCTCAACTCAGGGAAATGGTGAATCATGAAACGTTGAATCCACGATGAGCTCAATTTGTTTGTATTTGCAACTAAAGGACCCTAACGGTCATGGTTAAAACCTGGATGTTAAATATTTCGGAGCACTAAAAAATGTATGGCAGATGGTTGATGATAGCCTAATATCCATTCTCTACCTAATTTATAGTAATAGATTTGTATCCAGGCACATGGTTTTCCAACTAGAATATCCCCCACCCTCTTATTGCTGCTATTTATGGTCAGGTGACCACATTCCGGTCAATCTGGTCATATATTGATGTGTGTCAATGCCAGAATTTGCCCAGAAAGTAATTCATTGTGTGGTTTCTTGGTTCCTTTTTTGTACCATCTGGTCACCTATAATGAGAACTAAAAACTATCCATATGTACAAAATTTGTACAGGTCTGGGGACATAGCTCAGAGGTGAAACACTTGACTAGCATACAGGAGATCCTGTATTTCACCATTTCATCTCCAAAACTGTAGGTGGTGGTGAGGGGGGAGAATGAGAATTACTTTTAACCTTTGCCTTATGTACTACAATTTGATTACTTCTATGCTAGTGATGGTGAACCTCTTAGATTGAGTGTCATGAGAAAGCTTGGATGAATTTTGAATAATTAGTTGTGACTTGT
This sequence comes from Cuniculus paca, assembly GCA_004365215.1. Taxonomy (NCBI): domain Eukaryota; kingdom Metazoa; phylum Chordata; class Mammalia; order Rodentia; family Cuniculidae; genus Cuniculus; species Cuniculus paca. The sequence continues at coordinate 1,188 of RJWT010008939.1, read as the reverse complement.
GATATCATTGACTGGTGGCACTACTACATTCCGAGCATGCCCACATACTCTACATGTACTGTTATCTGATGCAGTGTTGCTGAGTGATGCTAGTGTAACTCTGTGTGCCCACTGCAGCATGCATGCCATAGGTTCATCACCAGTGTTCTATGCTATTTAAGATGCTAAATTCCTGACTTAGCATCTTCCTTGTCTTGCCCAAAAATCCAATTAGTATTAATAGTTCACTTGTTTTGATTATACCAGTTAATATAATATGCACTGATTTTTGTGCATGCTAATAGAAAATACTGTTATTTGTTAAAGATTGAAAAATACATTGGTAGATAGCATAAATGTATTTCACTACATCACATATTAAAGAACACAATTTTGTTTGAAAGAAAAAAATCAAATACAAAATAAAGATCACAAAATGAAAACCCAGAGGTTCTACAGGAAATGGGATAATCTTAATAAAATTTATACCATTATCAAAAGAGAAATGTCATATGGTTTATCTTATATATTAATCTACAGTGAAAATAAGGAGCAAAAAGAAAGGTAGATTTTAGAAAACAGAGAGGTAGATTGTTCTCAAAGGGGAAAGGAATGTCTTAGTTACTTTTATCCTTGCAAAAAACAAACAAACAAAAAAATTACTCAACAACCAAAGTTAAACAAGGAAAGGTTTATTTTGGCTCACAGTTTCTAGAAGTTTTAGTCCATAGTTGGTTGGCTCCAAGGCAGGGTGGCATGGCAAAGGAGCATCACCGAGGAGAAAGAACAGTTCATGGCGTGGAAGACAGGAGGGACCAAAAGCAGCAAGCAACAACAGTAGCAGATGCAGAAGCCTTTCCATTTTATACCTTTGAGGCTACCTGATTTTTGGATGGTGCCAATCACACACAGTGGGCTTTCCCATTATCTACACCCAGGACTATGTTAAACTCACCAGTGAACTAATTTAGTAATTATGCATCCTCAATACTAGCATCATGTCTTCATCTTGATACAGGGGAATGAAACTCTCAACCCACTATGTCCGGTACGAGTTCGTGTTCTCTAAAAATCGAAGAATGAATTTTAGGAACAACGGAGGTTAAGAGCAGAATATATTTATTGGGGGAAAAAAAGAAAGCTTCTGTCAGAGGGACAGAAGGGGTCCCGAGCGGGTTGCCAAAGACTCTGTCATTTTAGGGACTTTTT
>RJWT010008938.1:0-25669 GCA_004365215.1 Cuniculus paca | reverse complement strand
TCTCTCCAAAATGTCCTTCAGTATTTTCTGTAGGGCTGGTTTGGCAGTCATGAACTCCTTCAGTTGTTCTTTGTCATGGAAGTATCTTGTTTCTCCATTAATTTTGAAAGCTAGTTTTGCAGGGTACATCAATCTGGGTTGGAAGTTGTTTTCTTTCAGAACTTGAAATATTTCACTCCAAGCTCTTGACTTGATGGTTTGTGTTGAGAAGTCTGTTGTGATTCTGATGGATTTTCCTTTATAGGTGATCTGTTTCTTTTCTTGAACAGCTTTTAATATTCTGTTCTCGTGTTGAATTTCTGGGATCTTGATTCTTATATGTCTAGGGGTAGATTTACTTTGGTTATAGCTAGCTGGAGTTCTATATGCCTCACTTATCTGACTAGCACATCTTTCTCCCATGTTTGGGAAGTTTTCTGCTAGTACTTCTGTAAATAGAACTTTTATGTCTTTTGTGTTGACCCCTGCTTCTTCACTGATACCTATCACTCGTAAATTATTTCACTTTGCATCATCCTGCAGTCTTTGAATTGTTATTTCCTGGTTCCTCATTATTTTCAAGAGGTCTTTCCTTTCCCGATCACAAGCTGCACACCTGTCTTCAAGGTCTGAAAGTCTATCTTCAGTTTCTTTCAAGAGCTTTTGCCAGCTTTCAATGGAGATTTTAATTTCCTGGATATCTCTTTGAATCTGTTTCATGCATTCAAAATCTCTTATATTGTTCATTCATGGTTTCCTTCATTTTCCTTTGCTCCTCTATTTTTTTATCTATGTGTTCTTTAGAGAAGCATAGCAATTCTTTAATTATGTTTTTCATTTCTTCTTTTACCTGAGATAGTATTTCTGTTCTAATTACTTTTATAGCCTCATGGAGTTGTCTCTTTACTTCAGTTGCTGTCATTGCAAAAACTTCAGGTGTGTGACTCTCGATCTCTTCCATGTTTTCATCTCCTGGACTTGCTGTGCTTGGGTTGGAGTCTAGGGACCACCTTTTGTTTCTTCATCTTGACATTTTCCTGGGTTCTTCCAAACAAGCGGGTAGTGGGGTTTTGGGAAGCTCCCACATTGGTTACAATTTCTCTGGAGCGTGACTGTTTGGTTTTCCTGGCCAGTGCTGACTAGAGGTGTCCAATGGTGGCTATTGGGTGCTCTGCTGCAGGGCCTGCTTCTGTTCGTGGAAGCATCCAGGGGGCTGCTGGAATGCATGCAGAGCAGGTTCTGCCTCTGCCTTCCCTCTGAGCTCCTTACTGGCAAGTGGGTGTCTCCTGTTGTCTGTTGGAATGCGCTCTGTGCAGAGCCTGCCTCTGCCTTCCCTCTGAGCTGGTTACCGGAGAGCAGCCTCTCGCTTTGTTGGAATGTGCTCTGGGCAGAGCCTGCCTCTGCCTTCCCTCTGAGCTGGTTACCGGAGAGCAGCCTCTTGCTTTGTTGGAATGTGCTCTGGGCAGAGCCTGCCTCTGCCTTCCCTCTGAGCTCCTTACTGGCAAGCGGGCATCTCCCATAATGCCTCTTGTTATCTTCAAAATTGCTGCCCATACCATCAGACGTAATAAAATCAAACAAGACCGAACAAAATAAAACCAATCAAAACAAAACATTGAATAAAACAAAACAAATAAATGGAACAAAACAAAGCAGTGAGAACAATACTGGATTTCAAAAACCAAGACAGAAGAAAACCCCCCATAGTTGCTATATTGCATGTTGTTATCCTCTAAATAGAGGCTGAGACTACCAGCTTTAGGCCTGCAAAGTTAATCAAACAATATAGGCATTAAGTTGTTTTTGTACCCCAGTTGCCACCAGTCTGTGTTCCTTTGAATCAGCTGGTTGCTTACCTGGTGGTAGTGGAGGGCTCAGTTCTTGTTTCCCATCCCACATGCCAGCTGGCTCACAGGAAGGGTGCTTCCTGTTTCTCCTCCTGGCCCACAGTTACTGCTGGCTCACTGGAAGGGCACATCTTGCTTCTCTGGTACTTTTTTTTGGTTAGTTTTTCATGTTTTTTTTGAGACAGGGTCTCGCTGTAAGATGTAGGCTGGTCTTGAACTTACTGTGTAGCCCAGGCTGGCTTTGAAGTCCTCAATTTTTCCTGAGTCCTGGGATTGTAGGTATGTACTTCCACACCTGGCTTTATTGGTACATTTCTGACATACCTAATCATTTTAATTTTTTTTCCATTCCCCTCCCTTCCCTTCAATCCTTCTTCCCCTCTCTATAAAGCTTTGTTTTTATTGTTTCCTTCTATTTTTTTAAAATCTCTATTCTCTTTCTTTCCTCCTCCCTCCTTTATTGCCCTTTCATTTGAACATTTTCTTCCTACTTCCTAATATCTACCCTCCATTTTGGTCCTTATTTACTCTTTGGGTTTCTCACACAGAGAATGCAATATTTAAACATGCAGGTCTGATTTATTTCACTTTAAAGTATGGTCGCAAAATGCATCCATTTACCTAAAAATGTCTCAAGTTTAGCCTTCTTTATGGCAGAGTGGTACTCCATTGTATATAAAACCTACATTTTCTTTATTCATCTGATGGGGATATGGGCTGTTTCCAAGAATTTGCTGTTACAAATTGTGCTGCTGTAAAAATGGATGTGCAAATATTGCTATGTTACGCTTTTAACTCTTTCCAGAAGATACCTAGAAGGGAAATAGCTGGGTCAAATGGAACCTCTAGTTTTAGTTTTTTGAAGAACCTCCATACTGATTTCCATAGTAGTTTTATCAATTTACACTCCCACCAACAGTGGAGAAGGGTTCCTTTTTCCTCATAACCTTACCAGCATTTGTTATTGGTCGATTTGTTGATGGCAGTCATTCTTTCTGGTGTGAGATGGAATCTCAGTGTTGTTTTAATTTGCATTTCTCAAATGACTGGTGATGTTCAAAGCTTTTCTTATTTTTAAATTAAACTTTTCTTACCTTTTTGGTGGTGCTGGCATTGAACTCAGGGCTTTACACATACCAGCAAGCACTCTATATTTCTGAACTACATCCCCAGCCTTATTTTTAAATGAAACATAACAGGTGTACATATTTATGGAATGCTGTTTTATTTTGATACATGTATACACTGTGTAACAACCAAATCTAGATAGTTTATCCATTATTTTAAATATGTGTTCCTGCTAGGTATGATGGTACGTGCCTGTAATCCCAGCACTAGGGAGACTGAGGCAGGAGGATCACCTGGAGTTCGAGGCCAGCTTGAACTACATAGCAAAACCTTGTCTCAAAAAAAAAAAAAAAACAATTTTTTCTAGCTATTGTTCAGTGCTTTTTATATCTTTTCTCCTTGGCAGCTCAATGGTGAGTAAAGAGATGTCTCCAAGAAAGCGGCTGTTGAAGGCCAGTGAAAACCTTGGGAAGGATGAAGAGCAGCGAAACTCTCCAGAGGAGTCCCTAGATACACTTAGAAATGGTGAGGCTTTTAATTTTTTTGAGATGAATTAATGAACAGTTTCAGTGTTCTAGACCAGAGATTGCCATCTCTTTAGTTCTGTTTATTATAAATAAGTTTTATAGTGATTGTTTTATATATCTGGTTTAAAAAAATTAGAAGATAAATACTTTCTTATTAAATAATTTAGTTGAGTATTGTTTTAGACCTTATTCTTTCATTCCACTGCCTAAACTACCACTACTATCTAATTATTACTACTAATAGTACCTAAATTTTGAGGTACTGTTATATACTGGAGCTATAGTGGTGATCATTACTGATGTATTTGACTTTATGTAGCTGTATCTTAGGTAAATGACAAAACAAACTCCTAACATCATATGCATAATTAGATTTTTATAAATAAGTATAATAATCTCATAATGAAATTACTAATTACTCATGAGATATATTGAATAAAAATTGAGTAATTAGCAAGTTACCTAACATAGTTATTAATAAGGTATAAATTTAGCAGGGAGAGAGAGAGATTAGGGAATTTTATCTTATATCCAGGTTTCCTTAGTGCAAAAATACAAAGAGAATGACATAATACTTGTTAAGTTCAGGGCTTTTGATTAAGAATGATAAACTTGTAAATGCAACTCTTATGTCACCATCAGGGTATTTATTTTTGCAATGACATTTGTCTAGGTTTTATTTCAACAGGGATTTGCGACTTGAGCCTTGTTTGCTTAACAAATAGAGGTGGAACTGTCTGAGACAGGTGTCTTTGGCATCCTAAAACTTCTTTTAATAAAGAAATATTGTTTTGCTTTTCCTACGTAAATTTAATGGTAATAATCAGCAGCTCAATTCCACCATTTTGGCATAATGAAGTTTATTGACTAGACTCTTAATAGCTGCTTATATGATATTTATATTGCAAAAGGTAAGTTCTGATGTGATATAAAAAGTGATTTTTGTGCTAAGAAGAGCAGACATTGGAGAGAAACATTTTCCTTTCATGGGACTTAGTGTTTACTTAAATTGACTCCTTTGCTTAGGTTCCTACACATTAGAAGCTTTCTGTTTATTTTTCTGTTCAATTGTTGGAGACAGAAAAATTATTTTTATTGAAACTTTCTGTCACTACATATGATCTCTTTATTTCCCAGTTTAACAGAAGCTTTTTAAATTATTGTAACTTATGTGTATATTCAATATTCCTTATTATTTAAGTTCATTAAGTTTTCATTGGTTTCAGTTTCAGTGCAGATGTTAAAAATTACATGGTTTAGCTTACATTAAGAAGTGTGAGAGACTGCTACTTCCACCCTGGCTTAATATAACTAATGCTCATTGAGAAAGATGTATTTCTCCATTCATTTTAACATATTTTCAGGTTTAAGAGTCAGTGGATGGATAAAATGTGTCCTTTGCATAATAAGATTTGAAGGACGTCAGGGTAGTCGGTGTGGCCTGCTAAATAGGCCCATCTGGAAGCTTGTTAGAAATGCCTCCCCTTATTTATTGAAAGATAGTTTTCGTTTACTAAGTTTTCCAGGTGATTCATATTCAGGCTAATGGACGAGGCATAGCTTATTGCAGCACTTCTCGCTTGGGGTGTATGTGAAAATCACATGTGAGTGAGGAGAGCATCTAACAAAAACAACTTCTTGAACCCCACTGAAGTGAGTCAGAATCTTCCTGGGGAGGACCCAGAAATATAAGGTTTGAAAGAACTTTCTAGATAGTACTCATTGGTACAGGTGATTGAAAACCACTGCTGACAAAAACTTCCGAGATGTAATTTTCATTAAACTTAGTTTGTGTTGCATAATTCTTGGATTTTTGTTCTGTGATTTGTAACTCAATAATTTATGTGCAGGATGACCTTATATCCTAATCTGTCTAGTTTGACCTCAGTTTTCATCTTTGCCCAGTGTAATTATTTTATTTGTTTATATTTTCAACATACTTATTTAAAAAAATTTTTTTTTGTAATAGGGTCTCACAATGTAGTTCAGGCTGACCTTGAACTCATGGCAGTCCTCCTGCCTCAGCCCCCTGAGTGCTGGGAGTATAAGCATGTGCCATCATGCCTGGCAAGTGTGTATAGCTTTTTAAAGGTTATAGACCAATTGTGATTGTTTTGCACATTTATTACTTTTGTAGATTACCCATGAAAACCTTTAAAATCTCAGTCTGTTGGCCTCAGGCTGAGTAGTTTGAAGCTATTTCCTTTTTCATTAGTCCTTGTTCAAGAAATACAACATGGTGTAGTTTCATTTTAAAAAGTTGCTGAAATATGCTTGTAATTGTTTCATTTTAAAAAAACTTTGTACTCACTGAAAGATTCAGACACTACTGAAAGTCATACAGTGTAGTACTTCTTCCCTCAAGCATGTTATTCTTGTTTTCTACATGTGAATCATATTTGAGATCTCTTTTACCTTTGTGCTTTCTATACTTAGTAAATCTGGAGATCTTTTCAGTTGATACAAGTTAGTGTACTTCTTTTAAATATCCGTGTGGTATTTCAGTTATACAAACACTTGATGTACTTGTCCCTTATAGATAAGACATTTAAGATTTCAGTATTACAAGTGATACTATGGAGATCATCCTTGAACTAGCATCATTGCTTACTTGTGCACGTATTTGCAGAGTGCATTCTTTTATTTTTTATTTTTTGTGGTAGTGGGAATCGAACTCAGGACCTTGTGCTTGCCAGGGAGATGCTGCACGTGGAGCCATATCCCCAGCTGCAGAGTACATTCTTAAAGGCAAAATTATTGGGTCAAAGTATTTCTGCATTTCAACTTTAGATGTTACCAAGTTTCCTTCCAAAAATGTTACACCAATTTATACTGTCATCTATACTATTTCTCCTAACTCTTAATGATATAGCTTATCAAGTAAAAAGAAAAACTTTGCTAATTTGATGGTGAAAAACAGTATATCTTATATTCTACAAAACAGTGAAGTAGGGAGTTTTTTCAAGTATTTATTCACCATGTTTTCATTGACTTTTGTTTTAATTTTTAGTTTTTGAGATAGCCTCATGACACGGTCTGGCTGGCCTTGAGCTCACTCTGTAGTTAGTCTAGGCTGGCCTTGAACTCACAGGGATCCTTGTGTCTTGGCTTCTCAAGTGCTGGGATTGCAGGCATATACCACCATCTCAGCTTATATTTTTTTCTTTAAAATTTCTGTTCATATCTTTTGCTCATTTTTTTTCCTTATCTGGTGGCTATTGATTTTAATTTAAGAGATTTTTTTGTTTTAAGAAGATTAATCCTTTATCATGTACTATGACTGCTTTCTAACTAGCTTTTTGACTTTTACTTTGCTTGTGTATGTATGCTTTACCGTATTGAATTTTTGTGTAATCAGTTATTTTACTGCTTTTAGGTTTTTTTTGTCGTGCTCAGAAATTGAAGATTATGATAAGAACCAGAATAAATTTTTTTATTTACTCTCATGATGGTTTATATTCAAATATTTGGTCCCTTTGAAACTTATTTTGAATATTAAGTTAAGGGTCTAATTTTAATAGTCTCCCAAAATGGCTAGCAAGTTATTTTCCTATGTTATTAAATCTCCATTTGGGTGTAGGGTTGTAGTTTAATCCCCAAGCACAGCAAAAATAATTAAGTATATAAATCTGTTTTTGTGTGAATATTTATAACTTAACCTTTATTTCCAGTTTAGATTTCATTTCTTTACAGTAGTGCAGTTGTGATTAGTTGAGAATTTTGTAAGGTTTTTGAGGTCAGTGAAGCATTAAAAGGTGACAAGTAGATTCTGTTGTCTTATTTTCCCCTTTTAAAATTGACCAAAGGGCCACAGATTTAGCTCAGCGGTGTAAGTGCCTAACTGGCAAGTGTGAGGTCATGAGTTCGATCCCCGGTACCAAAAAAAAAAAAATTGACGAAAGAGTGACTATCAAGGAATATTCCTAAGGCCAACCATCCTTGGATGTAAGAATGCCTTTCAAATGATTATTTGTATGTTTTTTCATGGAGAGCAAGGTAAAGCTGGCTACAAGTACTTTAAGACATGGTCAGTGAGAGTGTTTTAGAAAATAATCAGGATTTTCAAATTAATTTGAGCGATTTTACACAGTGAGATCCTGCTGCTAGTCAGTGCCTCTACATTAGCTAATTCTGTACCTGCTACATATAGACAAAATGTTTATTAAAAGAACTGAAACTTGAAATGATTGTTTCTCTCTCTTTTTATTCCTTAGTCATTTTTAGGAAGATAGTTAATATAAGTAAGCCTGGCTTGATTTTTTTCTTTTTTCTTTTTAATGCTGCATGACTAAGAAATCAGAAGACATGGGTTTCCAGTTTAAAAATAAAAAAGGGTTGAAGGGAGAGGAGAGAAATGGGGAAAAAAAAAGAATGATTAAGATATATGAAAAATAAAGTTACAAAAAGTAGAAAAAAAAGACATGGGTTTCCTTAGGCTCAGTTACTGGTCATGTGACAGTGTGCAAAATATTTAATTTCTTTGGATTTAGTTTATTTTTAAGATAGAAATGAAACCAACTGTATCTTGATTTTTTTCACGGGGTTATAAAGATTAAGTGAATTGACTATAATATATACTTTATTTTTAAATATATTCTTATTGATAGAATATTTATGTATTTGTGGGGTACAATGTACAGGGCAGATCAGGGTTACTGGCATATGTTTCACCTCAAATATGTATGTACTCTATATACATTAAACTTTGTAGGAAGTTTAAAGGTGAAGATTTAGCGATTTGGGGACCAGAATGATCTCAGAGAAAAGAGTTGCAGAAATGGGTTGGAAAGCCAGGTGTTTTGGCGCATGCCTGTAATCCCAGCACTTGGAGGCTGAGGCGAGAGGATTGTTGTGAGTTCGAGACCAGCCTGGGCTACAAAGTGAGCTCAAGGCCAGCCTGAACGGCATAGTGAGACCCTGTCTCAAAAAGACAAAAAAAAAAGGAAGTGTAAAACATTTTTTTTCCAAACCTTGTTCTGGGGTGTGTGTGTTGAGACAGGGTCTCACAATGTAGGTTAAGCTGGCATTGAACTTAACTATGTAGCCCGATCTGGTCTCAAACTTGTGATCTTTTGCCTCAGGCTCCTGAGCGTTTGGATTGCGGGTGTGCACCATCACACCCAGTTCACAGATCATTATATCTTAAAGGGAAACACATAAGATTGTTGGGTCACGGGGGTTAAATGGAACTGTTGTTTATTTTAAGGTGGTTTTCCAAACTCTGTGTGTGTGTGTGTATGTGTGTTAATTTGCTGTTATCTTTGTAACAGATATTTTATTGTATGACTTTTAAAGTCTTACTCTTTAAAAAGCGTATTCTTATCCTAATAGTAAATTTTATTAAATGATAGGTTTGATGTTCAGTTATATATTTTTAAATATTAGATGTATAACAGTTGACAAATGTTAATAGAACTACATATTTGAGTACCATTGATGATATCCATCTCAATTTCAGATTCACAATTTTAAGAGACTGTAGATAAATGTAAGTGTGGGCAATATGGAAGACTCGTGGGTTGAGAACTTTTTGAACAACTTGTTAAAGGATATGGGAAGGATAAATACAATAATTCGAACAGTTAATCTTGAAAAAGATAGGCCACAATTTTTTCTGACACAGGAACATTGGAGAAAGTGATTAAGTTACTGAACATTAAGAAAGAGGACATTTAAGGATTTGGTACCAAAAGGGAACAACTAAAGTTGCTTGTTGAGGCTGGAACTTGCAAAGATTTTGAACCACTATCCTGAGGAACGTTGTACAAACTGATCAAGAAGCATGAACAAAGATTACACTTTTCATTTCAGGCCTGGTTGAGGCTTGACAGTTTGGAGTGAGCCTGTTAATTATTTTTGCATGCCAGGCATGTTGGCATATGCCTGTAATCCCAGCACTTGAAGAATTTCTGTGAGTTCAAGATCACCCTGAACTACATAGCGAGACCCTGTTTCATAAACCAACAAACAAAAAAACAGTACTTTTTTTGCAGTACATAGCAATGTAGAACTAGTGGAAGTGGATGGCTAGTATTGGCATGTGGATTGGTGGGGCCAGGAAATTGGGGATGGTATTAAGGAAAGGATAGAAATGATGACAGAGAGTTTGTAAATCTAGGCTGGATAAGGAAAGTGGTAACTCAAAAGAATAATTTTCATCTAAGGAAGAAAAACCTGTCTGTTTTTCTCTTTGGATCAATGAAACCTTGTCTAGAAATTCTCATGATAGACTTGTGTTGTCTCACTGGCAAAGATTACATTTCCAGTCGCACTATGCTGTCTTCCTTCTGCCTCTCTACTCTTCTACTCTATTTTTTTTTTTTTGTACCTGGGATCAAACCCACAACCTTGCACTTGCAAGTACTCTTTATTTTTTATTGTAAGCCAAATATTGTATATTATAATCTAAATATTATAATCTCTTGTTTTCTTTGTGGTCTAGCTAGTTTGTATTTGTAATCCTATCGAAACATTATTGGAGTCTTGGCAAGTCAATCTATCACCTCCAATGCAACCCACTGCAAGAATAAAGACACTAAGACATATTTAAAGTTATGGGCAGCCAAGGGGTCTTCAGTCTGGTCCAGGTGAGAATATACAGAACAAAGGCCCTGATCCAAAGCCTGCCCCAGAGTTTTTTATTTTGTGAAGAAGGGAGTGGCTTGAGGATGAGTGACAGTGAGGATGGGTGGAGTTACATAAGCAACGTGAGCTGAGCTGGCTAGGCGGAAAGCAAATATCTCTGCAATATGTAGGGAGAAGAGTATGTAGAAAAATCAGTTTGTATAACCCAATTATGGTAGCATTCAAATGATTTAGGAGGCTGTTGCTTTAGTTTCTGATATGTAAACTTTTGTACCCTGGGAAGTCATAGCCTCTTTTCTTGAGGCTTGGACCCAGTTGACATTCCTGGAGCTATGTGGCTCTGCCATTTTGTGGTGCTCAACTGTTTACGGGGAACATGATGCAAAGAAATAGGAAATTGTTGGCCTGCCCCAAGGATTACATATCAGTACTGCAGCTCATCTTATTTGTATTGCTTAAAGCCAATTCAAAGGAGAAGGAAATAGCTTAGTCAGCTCTGTACATATCAGTACATGGAGACAGGACCTGGTTTAACTAATGCGGAGGAAATAGTTTCGCATTCAAGGAAAGCCGTCCACTTGATCTTCTATATCTCTCCCTTCCTAGTCTTTTTGAAGAATGTTGAGCAGGGCCATTTGTTGTCTACCAAGAGGGCAGTAGATGAGTGATACAAGGCTCTGTTAGATTGACTGGAAGCCAAACTGTAGGCGTCTTGCTCATGATTATTATGATGGAGTCCCTAGAAAGAAGTTGAGGTATGAACATCAAGAAGTTAACCAGTAACAAATGCTGGCAGGGCTGTGGGGAAAAAGGAACCCATCTCCATTGTTGATGGGAGTGTAGACTGGTATAACTACCATGGAAATCATGGACATTCCTCAAAAAACTAGGATTAGAGATTCCATTCGACCCAGCTATTCCTCTTTTGGGTATTTTCCCAGAAGAATTGAAAACATCATACCACAGTGATATATGTACACTCATGTTTATAGCAGCACAATTTGTAATAACTAGATCTTGGAAACAGCCCAAATGCCCATCAGCTGAGGAAAGGATAAAAAAGATGTGGTATTTTTATATAATGGAATACTACTCGCCCATAAAGAACAATAAACTCAAGGCTTTTGTAGGTAAATGGACACAATTAGAAACCATACTCATAAGTGAAATAAATCAGACTCACATGTAAACACCATATTGTCTTGCTAGTGTAAGAAACTGAAAGAGTAAATAAGATCCACAAGTTCTAATAGCTATAGTAAAAGGGAAAGAAACTGCTCAAAGGGAAATTATATTGTTTGGTCAATCTTACATGCCTGTTTCTAGTAGCCTGAGCAATTACTTTGAGGATAACAATGTGCAATATAACAACCATTGTTAAATTCCCGACATCTTGTTTGGAAATTCTGTATCACCATTGTTTGTTGTTGTTGTCAGTTTGCTTTTGCTGTTGTTTTTTAATTGTATGCTTGTTGATTTTTCTGTTTTTTTCTCTTTAAAATTAAATAAATATTCTTTCACTAAAAAATAGTTTAGGTATGATACAATGGGTTAGTATATGAGAACATATTTTGTCACACTGTCTTTTTTACCAGTCGTACATGAGGATTATAAACACTTACGTTTATTTTTATATACCTACGATCTTTGTGGTTTTTTTTTTTTTTTTTGGTACTGGGGATCGAACTCACGACCTCACACTTGCCAGGCAGGCACTTGTACCACTGAGCTAAATCCCCAACCCAATATACCTATGATCTTGTAATATTATTTTGACTTTTTTCTTCATTTATTGGCTGCAGATGTCTAGTCTGCAGCCATCTAGCATGAAAAGATAGGGCTATTTTTATAAAGTATGCTGTATGGGTTTAGCCTTGTTGTTGATAATGAGTCTGGGAATAGGAGAATTGAGGCCTCTATCTGACCATGTAACATTGGACAAAGCTTCTGAGGTTATTGTATTGTCAGGAGAGCCTGGAAAGGAAATCTCATGTTGGTCTCGATCTTTTCCCATAAGGAATCCTCTGGGGGACCAGTCTATAAAGGAATAATTAAATTTGCATATAACCCATCTCTGCAAGACTGCCAAAGGCTCAAATCACTTTTTTTGAAATGAGGGATGAGCTTTTGAAATACAGATAGGAATTGTTGGGTTTAAAAATCTCTCACAAGGTTACCATCAGAGGGGATAGAAGCTAAGGTTAGTAAGGCAAATTGTCTTTTTTTTTTATGCTTGGGAAGTTTTCATAAATTATATCTGAAAATAAGGTCCTGATGTCATTTGTCTTGACACCTGCTTCTTCACTCACATTTTTAATTCTTAAATTATGCATCTTTGAGTTGTCCACCAGCTGACCTTGTTATTTTTAAGAGATCTTTCCTTTCACGATCATAGGCTGCAAGCCTGTCTTCAAGCTTTGAAAGTCTGTCTTAAAAATATGGAATGCTTCACGAATTTGCATGTCATTCTTGCGCAGGGGCCATGCTAATCTTCTCTGTATCATTCCAATTTTAGTATATGTGCTGCCGAAGCGAGCACCGAATTGTCTTTTAGACAGTTGCACTTTTTAAGTTTGATCTACAGCTGACATGTATGAGCTAGAATCTTGTTGTAGATGGGCCACACATAAAGGGGGATATACAAAGTGAGAGATAATTTTAAGCTTAACTTACTTTTAAAAATGCATAAAAATACGAGGACTGGGCAGAATAGCATGTGTAAGATTATTCTCTATAGAATGGAGAATTTTTGGTGGTTTGTCTATCCATGTTAGGGGTCTGAGCAGAGATGGATTAGGTATGTAAGCCCAGTACTCTTTCCCCTGAACCGTAAGAATACATACTGTAGCTGCTAGGAAAGTGAGCATTGCAAGGAAAAAATTACCAGGTGATTGAACCAAACCCTGGCTATTAAATAGGTGGCAAGTCTCATGAATGATCTCTTGTAGGCCTTTTAAGATAGTGGATGATGCACTGTCAGGTTTATTGTTTGAAGTCTTGGCAGAGGACTTCACATGTTGCGCAGGTGAGTTGGATTTTGGCCATGTAACAGCTCTGATGGTTGTGATGTCTGCCAATAATTTGTGGAAATATAAGCACGTTTTTGGCCCCAATTTAAAAGTGATGCTGGACCATTCCTAACACCTGTTTGGAGATCATGCCAAGCTATAGGGTGTAGGGACTTTAGAGAATGGTCAGATTCTTGTCCCCAATGTAACATGAGTGGCAATAAATCAGAATCAGGTGCAGGGTTTAGAAAATTTAAAGCATATGTAGCAAAATCTAAATACATTTGAGTAGTTTTGCCCTAAGAGGCTGACCTTATGGACCATATCAACAGGCTTTCTTGCGATTTCTGGTAGCGTTGGCCAGTTGGGGGCAGGAGTTCTAATGGTGGAGAGTAAGGTGAGTCCTTTATCTCTTTGATGCCTTGCCTGCTGAGTAACTATCACTCTTGTCCAACATTTCTCTCCAAGTTCTTCTCTCTGAGTTTCAGAGAGAATAGCAAAAGGTTTCCTGATTTATGGTACTAGCCCTAGAATCCCATAGCATCCTTTGTTGCTTTTCTTATACTCTGCTCATGCATTTGTAGAATGTCCCTCTTTAAATTTTTCAGTTAATTAATTTGAGTGGGTTATCTTTCCCATGCTGTATTTTGACTGATAATACTTGCACTTATTCATGTGTGTATTTATGTGCATGTGCGTGTGTTTGCTTTTGGGTAGGTGGGTGTGTGGGCTGCAGAGGATCATACCCAGGACCTCATATGTGCTCAGCATAAAGTCTGTCACTGAGTTACATTCTCAACCCTTCATGGCCAGACTTAAGTTGGTTTCCGACAAATGCAATGAAACACACGTCCTGTTGGGAAAGCAGCTGACACTGCTCACTAGAGCTGTGTTACGTTATAAAAATTAATGTGTATATACTCCTCTGTTTTATTTGCCAGCTACATTTACAGTGAATCCAGCCCTCTAGAATGGGGTTGGCAAACACAGGTATGTTCATTTAGTTTAAAATTGAAGCTGGGCATGGTGCTGTAATAAGTTGAGGCAGGAGGTTTGCCATAAGTTCAAGGCCATCCTGCACTACATAATGAGACCCTGTCTCAAAAAACAAAATGAAAAACAACCACCACTAACCCCCAAATAGATTGGAGTTGTTATATAGTTGTGGATTATATGACCTAAGATAACTTACTGTCTGACTTGTTACAGAAAAAAATTTGCTTACCCTTGGTGTAGAACTACATTGTACATTATGGGAGCTAGTAGAAATACACTGTTCATTGTGGTCTGGTTGAGTGGATAGAATGTGCTAGTCTGAAATAAGATGCATTGTAATTATAAAATACATATCAGATTTCAAATATTTACTTGGCCCTTTTTAGTATGGCTCTGAGGATTAAATTTTTGTGGGGTGTTTTTTTTTTTTTTTTTTTGGATACAGGGTCTTGCTGTGTAATTCAGGGTGGACTTGAACTCATGTAGCCCATGCTGGCTCATCCCTCTGCCTCAGCCTCCCAAGTGCTGAGATTACGGGCATGTGCTACTATACCTGGCTGGAAAGAAAGCTTCTGTCAGAGAGACAGAAGGGGTCCTGAGTGGGTTGCCAGAGACTCTGTCATTTTTAGGGACTTTATATTTATAGAGTAGATGGGTCCAAGGTAGGGAAGAATGGGACCTGGCTGAAACTTTAAGATTATGTAATGGTTTATATTGTACTATTTCCATTGGACAGCACTAATCTAGAATGTAATTGGTGAGTAGATAAGAGCTGCCCTTAGACACAAGCTTTAAATATTGTAAAGCAGTGAAAGTTTAGAATTTATTTTTTATTTCTTTGTTTTTTTTTTAAGCTTGGTATTTAGAGGCATTTGACTCAGGTTCAAGTCTCAGCAAACTCAAAACATGTTATTTGTTTTTTTCTGGAAAAATCTTTCTAGCATATGTTCACTGTAAGTTTTCAGTATTATTTGAGCCTCAGCTATAATTTATCTTTTCTTTTGTGGTGCTGGAGATCAAACCTAGGACCTCGTTGCCTACTTGGTAAGCACTGTACTGTGGAGCTCTATCCCAACCCTTCAACTCAAATATTGACTTCCTCCGCAAAAGCTCCCCCAAACCCCACCCCTGCTTCATATTCCCATGGCCTTTCTCTGTGTTAAGAGCTTCCATTTGTGTATTTCTCCTGAGATACATAACCTAGTGTCATGCATTTACTGGGTTTTTATTTAATGAGTGAGTATATTTTTTTGGTTTTTTGAGACAGAGTTTCACTGTGTAGTTTAGACTGGCCTTGAACTTTGTCACCCAGGCTGGCCTTGAACTCTCATTAATCCTCCTGTCTCAGCCTCCCGAATTCTGGGATTACAGGTGTGTACCACCACACCTGGCTTTTATTTCCTTAAACATTCTTAGTTTATTGCCCCAAAGACAATCTAATATTTTTAATTTTTCTAATTTTAGCCCCTTGGCTTTGTGTTTTGCTGTTTTTCATGCTCCTTGTTTCCTGGTATAGTTTGTGATTTAATTATGAGTTCATCTTTTTATCTTGAAACTGTTTCTGTTGGAGTTAAGGCCTTGTTTGATATAATATAGTCTTCCAGGGAGGAATTGCATTGCATCTGTCCATAGTTGGAGGACACAACATGGGTTTACCTTAAAATAAATGCACTTCTTGAATTTTTCAGACCACACAGATAATATGAATTTAGATTGTAAAATCTTGTAAGGAGGTTATAAGTTCTTGAGGGACATCTTTTCCCCATCCGAACAGCATTAGGGAAGACACATTTATTCCTTACAGTTCCCTTCTCTTATTTCTGTCCTGTCTATCAAGGATGTAGCCTTAGGATTTCTTACTTTTAGGTGGTATCCTGTTAGACTTCTCAAGTTTGGCCAGGCCCTAGTCTTTACCATTCTGTGATGTACCCTGTGTACTGTTCAGACCATGTGTGGCTGCTATTGTAGAACACAGGGTTTCAAACATTTGTCCAGAATCCATACATTGCTCATGTATCCCCTAGGGTTCTAGTTTCATTTTATTTCTTTGCCTGTATAGATTTTTACCAGCTTGGCAATAAGTTAAATTTTTTGTTTTTAGTTTAAATTGTATTTTACTTTTTAGTATTTTACTCAGTATCTTAGTCTCAGTTGTAGTATCTACTCAGGAAATCCAGATTCTTATACTGTCAGAATTAGATCTCTGGCATCATGTGATTAACGCAGTTGTCCTTACTATATGTTTATAATTTTGTTCTTTTTTTTCTTAGTATTTTTATGTGTAAATTTCCTATGTAGTTTGCCCGTGCTTTATTTTTTAAGGGCTTTGTCATGCTTTGTGGTTGTACCATAGTTTACACAATCATTTTTGTATTTGCTTGTTTTCCAAGTTAATGATTTAAATAATGTTGCTAGGTACCTGTATCTGTTAACTTAAAGCTTGCTTTTTTCTTTCCTTTAGGTCGAATTGACATAAAACAATTGATAGCAAAGAAGAGACAGTTGGCAGCAGAGGCAGAGGTAAGCAACTTCCTCTTTCAGAAACATAGTTGTAGAGTTTTAGGGAAATAGCTTTGTTTAGTAACTTTTTAAAATGTTAATGTTAAATTGTTTTAAAAATTATTTACCTTTCTCATTAGTTGACGATCTTGCTAGGGAACAGGAAAATAAGATCTCTGCCAATTTCTCATCCTGTGTAAGAACACACTTTGCCCTTATCTCTTTCTTGTCTCATCCTTTACAGCCATGTGCTGGCTCTTACTGGCAAGTGAATTGTGTTAATGGCTGATAGAGTTGTATGTATTAATGCCATATGAAAGATTTTATCACGATTCATAGTAGATGGCCCCCAGTAAAAGGTGAATCTGACTCTACAAGTATATTCCCTATCAGAGAAATAGGAGATAGATATATATAGATATATAGATATATCATTATTTCAAATGGACTGTAAGTTCCACAAGTCATAATTCATCATACCTTTAGGAAATTCTGGGGGAAAAAGAATACCTTTGTGTTGGGGTGATGAGGTGGGGCAGTGTTTGATCCCAGGGCTTTCATACTGAGCTACCTACCTTCCCAGAATACTGAACTATATTCAACCCTTTTTATTATGATACTAGGTCTTCTAAGATACAAAATTACCTAGATTTGAATTTGCAATCCTGTCTCAGCCTCACAGAGTCCTAGGATTATAGGTATGTGCCACCATACCTGGCAAAGGATACTTTTAAAAAGTATATATATAATACAATATATTAAAAATATATAAAATATATATTAATATATTATATATATAATATAAAATATATATATAATCTAATACTAGATATGCTTGAATGTAAATAGACTTCAAAGCCAAGGCAGTTCCCCCTTTTTCCAATGAGAAGATCACTTCTAAAATTGACCAAGCTGAATATGTCAATATCCAGTGATATAGATGGAATTGACCTGTTTTAGTTGTAAGTTTTAATTATGTATATTTGTGCATGCATGTATGCTTTTACTTCAGTTATTTAAACTTAGGAAGTTTTAAAATATTACATAAAAATGAATCAGATTGTTTATATTCACTTTGATATCAATGTCTTTGTTATCATCAGAGCTAGTTTTTCAGTTATCTTACAAGGCCAAGGGCTTATCATTTTCCCTTTCATCTAATTTGTTTGAAATACAGCACTTTTTGAGTCCAGAAATGATGTCACTAAAAATATTATGAGAACCTATTTGCTTAACATTAAGAGATTACTCTTGTCTCCAACCTGTTCATGTACTTGTGATGTCTACAATACAACCACATAGTGTATCACTTTATAAAAGATGTATTTGTGAGTTTAGACACCTACTTAGTGGGATATTAAACTTTATTCATTTATTTTTCCTGGGACATTAAACTTTATTCATTTCTTTTTCCTGACCAAGGTCATTTCTGGAGAATGTCTTCCCTGATTGTTACTTTGTTGTTCAATTATAAGAGCCTGTTTAGAATTGTTCAGTAACCTCTTTCCATTCCCCAGTACTGGGGATTGAACCCAGGGCCTTCATACTGAGCTACATCCCCAGATCTATTTTATTTTTTGTTTTGAGTCTTCCTGAGTTGCCCAAGCTTGGCTCAAACTTGCAGTTCTCCTGCCTCAGCCTCCCAGAATGCTGGGATTATAGGCTTGCGCCACCACACCTAGCTATTATTAGGCCCTCCCCTCCCCTCCCCTCCCCTCCCCTCCCTCTGTCTCTGTCTCTGTCTCTGTCTCTGTCTCTCTGTCTGTCTGTCTCTCTGTCTGTCTGTCTCTCTGTCTGTCCATCTCTCTCTCTCTCTTTCTTTCTTTGTGCTGGGGATTGAACCCCGGGCCTTGTGCACGCAAGGAAGAACTGTATCACTACCAGTGAGCCACATTCCCAGCCCTTAGGCTGGCTTGCTTGCTTCCTTCCTTCCTTCCTTCCTTCCTTCCTTCCTTCCTTCCTTCCTTCCTTCCTTCCAAGACAGGTCCTCACTGTGTAGTGCAGGCTGGCCTTCAACTTGTTTATGTAGCCCAGGCTGCCTCAAACTCATGGGATACTCCTGACTCAGCCTTCCAAGTGCTGGGATTACAGGTGTGCACTACCACACCTGGCTGGCAGTTTCTATTTACCTGAGTAATTAATTTATAATTTGGCTAAGAAACAAATATTTAATGTACTGGTACATGAGCTGTTTTCAAGAGCTTGGTATTACATTTTTTTTAGTATATGTGCTGCCAAAGTGAGTACTCGATCTTACAGATTTAGTGATCAAAATAAAAACTTACAATTTTTATGGTTTATTAGTGTTTATGACCCATTATTCTTCATTCAGGCAGGACATCTAGGTTTGTTTCTAGTTCTCTATTCCTTTTGCTCTTCCCCTCCCAGCAAGAACACAAAGTCTATTATTTGTAAAGGAAAGTTTCAAATAGCTGAAGAGTCTGTTATATCGTTGCTATATATTTTTATCATCTAGGGTCAGGGTTTGTACCTGTGTAGGTGAGGGTTTATAGGCTCCGCTGCTGTAGGCGGGTGTGTGCTAGTTATGGAGCCAGCCCAGGTGCTTGTGGCAGTGAGAGAGAGATTTGTTACATTAATCATAGTGCTTATTTGGTCAGTGATTTCATCTGGGGAGTTGCCATGTGGATGTTCTGTGGGGACTCTTGTTTTTCTAATGAGTGTCATAAAAACTTGGAAAGAGTCTTAGGTTGGTGGGAAATTTCAGTCTTCAAGGTTGGAAAAAAAAAAAGCTGGCTAGAATGGGACAAGAGATTGATATTTTCAGGGGTTCCCATCAACAACTTAGTGCAACTTACAAGTTATTGTGAAAAGTTATCTTTAAAAAACCAGTTAAGTGCCAATTATCATCATACAGCCTAAGAAAAATGCAGTTTGACATTGTTCTTGATTGCCAAATGCAAGTTGATGTCATAAGTCTGGGTCACAGTGAGTTATGGGCAAAGCTATTTTCTTAAAGCATCAACAAAAACTGTGTAGGCAGTTTTAGTAGGGGAAAAATGTCTGAAGTGAGTTAAGAGGAACGTTTTTCCACAAAGAATCACAGACTCAAAGGGAAAAAGGATTATGAAGTGGGAAGCAGAATGGGGGATGAGGAGGAAGAGACAGATAAAAGGAAAAGGAAAACTGTTTCAAGGGTCTAAGTTAAAACTTTATGAACAGGAGAGTTTTTGAGCTGGGTGTGGTGACATAAGACTGTCTGTAATCCCAGCATTCTAGGAGGCAGAGGCAAGTGGATTGCCAGTTCATCCTAGCCTGGGCACTTTAGATACCATCTCAAAAAAAAAAAGAAATCTACTTATCTGCTTTTATATTAATGAATATAAAAGTATTACATTCCTTTGGTCAGTAAGGATTAGAAGGAGAAAGAAATGAACTGAAACAAGGGAAAAGTAGGTGAGGGAAAGGTGAACGTCTGCTTAGCCAGCATTATTATGTATATTGGGCAAGTGATCACGAAGGCTGTGGAATTGTACAGACTTATTCCCTGCTATTATGGGAGGTACTGGCCTGAATAAAGGTATGGAGGTAGCAAGCTACACTGTGTCTTGGAAATAGCAGTTGATTCGGAGTACCTGTGCCTCTCTATTAGAACACAGTGGAAAGAAAAACAAAATTGAGGCTAAATTGTAAAACATTTTTTCTTTACTTTTACATGTTTGATCATGTTTCTACCTGAGATTTCCTTGTAACCTCACATTTTCACCATATAAAATAGTGTACTACAGCCTTCAAATTCTAGTTCAAGTCCTAGTGTTTGTGTATTTTCTAAACATCCCTGCTTGAAATGATGACCTCCCTATTCTATAATCCCAAGGCCTTGTGCATGCTAAACACGCACTCTACCACTGAGCTACACCCGAGCCCTACCATTGTTTATTAATTGGAATATTTCTAATGTCCAAGTTCAGGATAATTTATAAAGATAGTTTGGAAACAATGAGACTAGACAAGAAGTTATTATAATCTT
Source organism: Cuniculus paca (assembly GCA_004365215.1). Classification (NCBI taxonomy): domain Eukaryota; kingdom Metazoa; phylum Chordata; class Mammalia; order Rodentia; family Cuniculidae; genus Cuniculus; species Cuniculus paca. Next base: position 5,172 of record RJWT010008938.1, on the reverse strand, counting down.
AGTATTCTGAACCGAGTATATGGGCAGGTAAGAGAAAGGAACTTTATTTAGAATCCTTTTGTGAGCCAGTGTTTTTACTACATGATATTATACATGATATCATGTTATACATGATATTATTCACTTAAATTATCTCAGTGTATAAGAGGTTGTGTTGTTTGTTTGTTTTGGGGTTTGAACCCAGGGCCTTTGCACTGAGATATATTTTTCTCATCTCCTTCAGTTTTTTATTTTGACACAGTCTTGCTAAGTCACCCAGTAGGTTGGAATCAAACTTGCCATCTTTCTTCCTCAGCTTCCCAGAGTGAGGGAATTATAAGGTGTATGCCAACGTTACTTACTTAGCTAAGATAGATCTTTAAGTGATTATAGTTTTTGTTATTGTTTTGCTTTATTAGTTGACATTTACTAACAAAAATTGAGATGATAGGAATGTATGTGAACATTGTTCAGAGCCATAAAATTTGTTTCTTTTTTTCGTATACAAATTATTTCTTCCTCCTTCTCCTCCTCCTCCTCTTCTTTTTTTGTCTTTTTGAGACAAGGTCTCACTATGTAGTTCAGGCTGGCCCTGAGCTCACTTTGTAGCCCAGGATGGTCTTGAACTTGCACTGATCCTCCTGCCTCAGCCTCCCAACTGCTGGGATTCCAGGCGGGTGCCACTACACTTGGCTAATTTCTTTTTCTTTCATGGGTATTTAAAAAGTTTTTAAAATAAATCCAAGTCAGGAGTATTTATAGTCATTTGTAATTTGATGTCAGCCTCCAAACTAACTGTTATGTCTTCATTGGTTGTTCTTCCACTAATCTTTAAGGCAAAAGTAGTGGATAACTGTCTTCAAGATCGCCTTTAGCACCAATGATTTATTCCACAATCATGTAACTAAAATTTATTCTCAGAATTCATTGTTCTGTATTGTCAAGGGAATGGGCAGTCTGTCAGTCTTACTGGGCATCACTTTCATCTCCACTGACTAGTTGTCAAGTAAAATGCACTGTCCAGTTGAATTTGAATTTCAGATAAACAATGAATACCTTTTAATTAAATGAGACATACTTAGACTTTAAAAGTTATTTATGTGAAATTCAGATTTAATTGAGCACCCTGTATTTTTATTTGCTGTCTAGAAACCTGCAAAAAAAATTCTCTGAAAATTTATGTTAGTGGTTAGAGGAGCTTATATTAAGGAAAAGTTTGAAAAAGATTGTCAGTTAATGAGCAAACTCTTAAATCTGAAGGGAAGTGAAGTGAGGAAGATGACATTAGTGGGGCCATCCAAAATTGTGTAATTCTGAGTCATCATCACCTTTTGAAATTCCTAGAGTTGTGTTGTAAGAAGATGTAAAGGATCTTAGAACACTGTTAGGGAGATTCTGATAAGTTGCAATCAACTTAAATTAATAGATAAATTGGCTTTGTTTTAATATTGTGTTAAATTCTTTGTTTTGGTTACAAAAACAGACACCTACTTTGATTTATTTAAGCATAAGAGGAAATGTATTGAAATATATTAATATAGCTCATAGTTCCTATAAGTTGAATGCTGAAGCTCTCATTGCTGGTTTATCTAGAACCCTTGGCCTTCTGTGTCAAGGGTTATGGTTATGCTTAAGATTATTTCCAAACTGGTTTTTTTCTTTTAAATACGAAATTAATTCAATATACTGTTTTGCATTATAAATTACTTTACACTGATGAACATTCAAATGAAATGTTTCGAGTATAATTTAGCCAAATAAGACTTGATATTAGATTACTATTTCCAGGCTACATGTATATTGCTGACTTTTTAAATTTTGTTTTGGTTTTTGTTGTTGTTGTTTTCAGACAGGGTCTCACTATGCAGTTCAGACTGGCCTTGAACTTACTTTGTAGACCAGGCTGGCCTCGAACACCTAGTGATCCTCTTGCCTCAGCCTTCCAAGTGCTGGGATTACAGGTATATGTCACCATGCCCCAGCTATTGTCGGTTTTTTGATTGGCAGTTTTTAGGTTTTGCCTGTTTTTCCCTAATCATTTCAAAATTATTTCAGTTGAAGTCCAGTGGAATATAATGTGAACTGTGGGGTCCTATAGACTTGTGTTCTGATCCCAGTTTATAGCTTAGAAGTTTTGTGACCATGTGTATATTATCACCTGACTTTTTGTGTGGGAGTGAGTGACCATTTTGACTTTAATGGTTAGATGTTCGGCTCAGGGCTGTGAAATTATGGGGCTTGCCCTTAAGAAGGTAACAGTTGCATATGTGGTAGTGGGGGCATACTGAGAAGGGAGAATCCTGAGGATGCAAAGGAAGGGGGAGCAGCTCAGTGAGCATCACAGAACAGAGGAGAGGGAGGAGAAGTGAGGAAATTGAGTTATTTTCAGGAGCAGAGGTTGAGAGAGAAAGAATTTGAAGATGGCTGATAATTTTGTGCCTGTATGACAGGAGGGGTTGGGATGCCATTAATAGAGAAGGTGACCACAGGAGGAACAGTGAGGCAGGAGCTGGACCACTGCTTCTGCATTTGAGATGCTGGGTATGAATTCCGTTATGGTTTTTTTCAGGTCATCCTCGAGTCCTTGAGTGCTGCAGGTGTCTGTTGGCTCCTGTTCTCTGAGAAGGTGCATTTCTTTGTAGCAGAAAATGCACCTTCCTCAGCCAGTATACTTCAGTTTCTTAGTTGTCTAGGCAATAATTCCTGTTGCAGTTCTGGTTGCTCCTGTCTCTTAGAAATGACTGATCACTATGATGCACATTGTATAAACCAGTCCTAAGCTGACAAGCCATTTTACCTCTGTACTTCCTTCTTGCTTATCTAATATGAGCCCTAGACTACCAGAGATCAGGGCCTGATATTCTGGGAATGATCCTGATGAGTGCTTGTCAATGTAAACAAATCTGCTTCTAAATCCTGGGTATCATTTTGGTGTTTCTACTTGCCATTGCATCTTCCCATCAATGTCACCTGTTATTCTGAGCTCCTTGTCAGTAGGATTTTTTTTTTTTCTGGGTAACACCCATGTCCCTTGAGTTGCTACACTGTCTCAATAGAGCTGTTTTGCATTAGACCAAAGATCTACTGAGATCCCAGAGATTTTTTCCTTTTTTCAGTCTTCCCTTTTTCTTTTTTTTTGGTACCAGGAATTTAACTCAGGGCCTTGCGCTTGCTTGGCAGGTACTGTGCCACAGAACTGTATCCCTGGCCAGATTTCAATTTTTTTTTTTTTTTGGTACCGGGGATAAAACTCATGACCTCGTGCTTGCCAGGCAGATACTTATGCCACTGAGCTATATCCCAGGCTAGATTTCAATTATTTTAAACCAAGTATTATGTTAGTCTCCTTGTACTCTGGGCGAGGTGGGGGAGTCACAGGTAATAAAAATCTGTACTCTGGGGCTGGGGATATAGCTTAGTGGTAGAGCACCTGCCTAATGTGTGTGAGGCCCTGGGTTCAGTCTGCAGTGCTGGGAAAAAAAAGTCTGGACACTTACCTCATTCCACGCACAGAGTCCATTTCTGTTGCCGACAGCCTCCCCACCCCCTGCATCCATGACTCAGTACAGTTTGCTTCTTCATGTGTTCCTCAGCTTGTGGGCAGCACTTTTAACTCTCCTTTTAAGGATGACACATCTCTTTGATGCTCTTTTCTGCAGAACTCAGATCAGCATTTCTTCCTCTTCAAGCCTCAGGCCACCCACATGAGTGTTATATCATCAGCAGGGGCACTGGAACCTCAATGTGACACCTCTAAAATCTCCATGGGCTCTGGGCTTCCAGCTTACATTTATTGCTCTGGTTGCAAATTCTCTGTTCATTTCAGCCACTTGAGGATTTACCTTTCTTTTATAATTTAGTGAGTATTTCCTTGACTTTGTAGTAGGAAAGCCATCTGCCATTTTACTAGATGTTCTGAATTGGTTTTCTATATGGCTAGGAACCTTCCCAAGTCACTTGACTTTTGTAAGTCTAGGTCTCTAAAATAGGAATTACAATGTTTACTTCAAACATTGTTTTAAGACTAGGAAATAATACACTAAAGCTTCTAAGAGATCTAGTATACAGCAGTAGTTCAGTAAATAACAGGTAACATTAACAATAGATTTTTAGTTCTTTTCCCTTCATAGCTTCTAGAAAGAAATCAAGACTAGATAGTTTTAAAAATTCCTGCTTTCTGAACAACTGGAATAGAATGAAGAAGGGAAAAGATCACATGTATATAGGTATATATGTATATACACACACACACAAGATAGATAGCTATACTACTACTCTCTGTTAGTTCGTGGGGTTGGGCTTTTTCCTCTGCCAGATACAGAGGAGACTGAGGGTTATGTGACCTCTGACTGGAAGTGGCACTTGGGGCAGGCATTGATGACACATGAAGAACTGATTGGAATTCTCTTCATGGGAAAGGAAAGAGGAAGTTGTAATCAAGGCTGAAGAGGAAGGAGAAGGAAGTGGTTGTCAGGGTAGACCACTGCCATAATGTCCAGTAACTTATACTAGGGCAAAAACCTTTCAGTCCCGTCTTTTCTTGTTAGGAAAGGGTGATGACTCTCTCTGACTACTTCCTGCTGGATGGGGGTGTCATGTTGGGGGGCAGGAGGATTGATGGGATGACAGTTGGTGCCATGTAGTAGCTGGTACCAGGTGTTTCAGCCAGGAAAAGGAGCTCATCGTTGGTAAACGCTCGCATTCTAGATTGGAGAAATCTTGAAAAAAGTTTAAAAAGACAAGGCGCTATAAGGAGGCAGGTCACTATCATAATTAAAGGACCCAGGAGAGGTAAAAGGAAAGGCGCCTATGATCCAAATGTGTCAATATGTATAACACTTTTTAGAGTTGTTTCATGCTTCTTATGCATTTAAGCCAGTTCTTAATTGGGAATGGACTGGTGCCAGAGAGTAAAGAATTGTGGCTAAAGAAACAGCTTGCATACCTTTTGCCACATTCCACAATTGCAGGCTTCTCCTTCCCTTTCTCTCTTTCTCTTTCTCTCTTTCACTCCCCCCTTCTCTTTTGATCTCTACCCTTATTATTTCTTAAATCACATGTCCTTCATCCTTGCTGTTTTTTGGAATTTGCCAAGGGTGTTCCTGCCTCAGGGACTTTATACATCCTTCTTTCTTCTGGAACTTACATATATCTACTAACTTTCCCTCTTACTTTTTTCAGTGTCATCTTTGA
>RJWT010008937.1:0-25673 GCA_004365215.1 Cuniculus paca | reverse complement strand
AACTACATTGGAAAAGATAACTTTATTTGTTGTACATCTTTTTCCTGATCAGAAATTAGCCATCTTTTTTATATTCTTTTTTTTTTTCCTTTTGTACCAGGATTGAACTCATGACCTCGCACTTGCCAGGCAGGCGCTTGTGCCACTGAGCTAAATCTCCAGCCCCTATCTCCACTTTTAAATAGTGTCACTTGAAGACCACAGATTCTGTGTGTCACCCCCCAACCCCCACCCCAGGTACAGTAACCGTGCTTGGGAGGAAGACACCCTTGTGTCTGAAATACAGTCTCAAGTTGTGTTGGAGGATTGTTCCGTCATTCAGGGCATGGACTGTCTTTGGCTTTTTTATTTTTATGCTTATACGTAAAAATTTGTGCATGTATATACAAATACCAGTGTTTTTAAGTCAGCGTGTGGAATGTGTTATATTAGGCTGACAGGTACTTGATCATTTTTGACTGAAATATCCATTTCGTGTGATTCAAGCTAATTTGTACAAGCCATATCAGAAAGCAGAGGTGTCTCAAAATCAGCACTGAATTTTTCTGTGCAGGTCTGTGCTGTGATGGAGAAGACCCATGGCAGCTGGGAGGACAGTGTCTGCCAGGGGAGTGGGGGAGTCACTCTGCTGACCTGTAGCCAGGACTGTCAGAGGCAGAGTGCAGATTTTTACTGCAGATGCATTATTAAATGAGCAGAGCAGGGAAATCTCAATTCACTCAACAGTGGAAATTCCCAGAAATGGGAAATACTAGCTGTGTAATTTATGATTGCCCATTTATAGGCAGACATAGATGATGTGAGGAATTGAAACCCAAAAAGATTTCAGAAACTGAAATCTCCTTGTAGACTCTACTACAGAAAGTAAGGACAGCATTAAAAGGGCATTGTAAAGTGAAGGAGACAGTGTAATGAGTGACAGTGATGGCGAAGTCTTCCTGATCCACTTTCCTCCTTGCACTTTCTACTCGGTCCACACGAATCAGTGTATAATACTTTGTCAGAGTACTGTGAAGTTCCACATCTTGAGCTGCTTTTCTGAGAAGACTGACTCCTGTTTCTTTGTTCTGATTTAGGAGTTGCCCAGGGGATCATAACTGGAATTAGAGGACTATGCAATGGCCTGGGGCCAGCACTCTATGGCTTCATATTCTACATGTTCCATGTTGAACTGACTGAGTTGGGCCCGGAATTGAATTCTGACAGTGGTGCCCTCCAGGTAATTGGATAACATCTACTTTTGTAGCGGTGGTTAAGCAAGTACAGCAATTCTTGCGACCGCAGCTTTGCAGAGCATTCTTGATTGTTTATTACTGTTCTATTTGGCAGCAGTGAGCTCATGCTTAAGTCTCCCTGGGATCAGGGAGAGCTTGTTTCAGAGATTTCATATCTTAGGAAAGCTTGGTCTTAACTTCAAGTTCTGTTTTCACCAACAGAGTCAATGTGATCTGCATGTTATTTGCCCCCTACTAATAACCTCAGATTAAAGCCTGCAATGACCTAAAAACCTAGCTACAAATCGAGCTAGGGTACTTTATTCCTTTTTTTTGAAAAGTGATATTTAGATATTGAGTACAAAACTGGAATTAATGTTCAGTGTATAGAAAGGCATCACAGAATGAGATCACAGGTTAACAGTTGATAGGTTTTCAGGTTGGGGTAAGCTGTTTAGAAGTGGTACCCAAAAAAAGCACTGATTAGTTGCCATTTTATATTCCAAAGACCCAGCTCTTATTAGCCTCACCACGTAATGAAATACTAAAATCTTCTTTTGAGAAAATGATTCACTTTTAGGCAGTGTATTTTCTTGGGTTGAAAACACTAACCAAATTCTTCATCTTTATTTTCCCACATCCCTCAGAAAGCTGTCATCCCAGGCCCACCATTTTTATTTGGAGCATGTATAGTTCTTGTGTCTTTTCTGGTTGCCTTATTCATCCCTGAATACCGGAAAGCCAGTGGAGCTCAAAAACACAGTAACAGCATCAGTGGTAGCCTGACCAACACCCCGGAACGGGGCAGTGATGAGGATATTGAACCACTGCTGCAAGACAACAGCATCTGGGAGCTTTCCTCCTTTGAGGAACCTGGGAGTCAGAGTACTGAGCTGTAACTTGAAGAAAGGGAGTTCTGCAGACGTCAACTCTCAGAGCCTTCAGGGGAGCACACCACACGGAGACTTCATGGTGCTGGAGGGGTGAAACTAGCAGCACCCTTTGGGCCAGGTTGATAAGTGATTCCTTCATCCTTCCACCCACCATCTCTCCCTCCTGTTCTTTTTCATTCTTTTTCTGTTTGTACATTAGGACAAGCTAAGGTTTGAAATACTTCTCCTAAATAGTATGCAAGTCTCAAGGTTATCTGGAGTCCAAACTTTGAAACTCAAAATAGGAAAGGTCATATCCTTCAGAAAAAAATGCCTTTCTGCTGGGCAAGGTGGTTCCCGCCTGTAATCCCAGAATTGAAGAGTCTGAGGCAAGAGGATCACGAGTTCAAGGCTGACCTGGACTGCAAGCAAGTTCAAGGCCAGCCTGGGCTGCACAGTGAGACCTTGTCTTAGAGAAGAAAAAGGCTTTCCTTTCATAACTGGAGTAAGAGACACAGCAGTCTTTCTACACCCTTTTCACTAGAAGGTGCAGGATTGTTGTGAAAGTGCCATCTGGGCAAGATTTCAGGTAAACATTCCCTTCTTTCTTCCCTCCTCCTCCTCTGGATGATACCCTTTAGCCCATAGGTATTGATGAGTGGACACTCTTAGGAGTTACCACTCAGTATCAGGAATCCATTGCCTTTATCCAAAGGTCAAACAAAAAGCTAGTTTTACTCTCCCTTTGTTTTTTTCTACTTCTTATGCTTGTCTAGAATAAACAGTAATAATATTGATTAGTGATCACCTTTAGCAGATGAAGAAAATCTTACAAACTCAAATCGTGTCGAAGTAGCAAATCAGAGTAGTAGACTTTGTGTGCTGGTCAGACCTGCAGGGTTTTTACAGAGCAAAGCAAAACCTCGTCTAGCTGGGTGTGGTGCTGCACACCTGTAATCCCTGCTACTTGGGAGGCAAATGCAGGAGTATTATGAGTTCAAGCCCAGCCTGGGCAACATAGCAAGACCACCTGTCTCAAAAAACAAAAGAAAACAAAACATTTCTAATGGCAACAAAGAAATTGGAGGGCAAAACTTCTAAGAAAGTTTTTAATAATTCGAACATTCTTGGGAGACTGAGGGTTAGTTACTGGACACCAGTGGAGTTTATGTCTCAGTCTCCTCATAATACCTTTTTACTATTTGCTCCTCCCCATGTCGTCCATGTCCCCCTCCTCAGCTTTTCTCATCTGTCACACACCTGCCTTAACTGCTATGTAGTATGCATTTGTTTTCAATTAATCTTTATCTCAGTCTCTTTATCAGACTTCTGAATCTCATGGGATATGCACATTAAATTCCTTTATAAAATATGAGGGTTTAGTGAAGTCCAGTTTCACAATAAGTGTCTTGCTAATTTTTTGAGATGTTTTATGGACAAAGACAACTTTACAGATTTATATGTATTTTGCTGCACAGTGAATGGACCATTAATTAGGGCCTTCCTTTAACAAAGCACTCCTTTGAAAGTTTTATAGGTATGAAATATATGTAGATATTTGTAAGGGTTTTAATTTTTTTTTGCTGGGGTGCTGTGTAAATCTTGTATTTATAAATGTAATGAAGGTATTGACAGAAAAAATATATACAACTTTTATAAAGGATTATGTACTGACTGAATACATTTAAAAGAAAATATATTTTGAAACCTGTTTAGTCATGAACAGAGATAACATATCTTTTTACTATGCTGTTGGTTTTTAGGTTAAGCTTCCTAATGCGTAATAAATTTCAATGGATATATTTATGTCTTTTGTGATTTTTTTTTTTTTAACAACAAATTGTAATTACTCTTTTGGGTTCTCTGGGTAACTTTCAACTAAATTGAGTTGTTAATCCTTCAGCTAATGTAAAAGGTGTACTTTTAGGAAAAAAACTTTGAAAGTTCATTTAAAATCTCCCATCAACACCCATGTCTATAGTAGCATTATTCCCACTAGGAGAAAAAAACTCAGATGCCAAAGGACTAATGAACAGATAAAATGTTAGGTATTACTTACAATAGAGTATTATTCAGCCTTTAAAATACAGAAATTTTAGCTTGTGGTACAATATGGATGAACATTGAAGGCATTGTGCTGAGTGAAATATAACAGTTACAAAAGGACCAGTACCGTATAATTTCACTCATGAGGTACCTGGAGGAGTCGCATTAGGAGAGGCAGAAGGTTGAGCCGTGGTTGCCTGGGGCTGGGAGTGGGAGCAATGACTGGGAAGCTGCTTGATGGGCACAGTTTTGTTTCACAATACAAGAAAGTTCTGGGAGTTGGTAGTAGTAGTTTGCATAACATGTAAATTTACTTAGTACCATTAAACCATACCCTAAAAATGGTTAAAATGAGAAATATTATGTATACGTTATTACCATTTTATGCATTCTAAAATGTAGAACAGTGATTTCTGTCTATTCACAGTGTTATGCAACCATCTGCCTAATTCCTGACCATTTCCGCCACTCCTTAAGAAAGCCCCTGTGTATCCATTACATACTCTCGGTCACTCCCAGTTTTCCTTTTCCTCATCCCCTGGCAACAAGTAATCTACTTACTCTGCCATGGGTTTGCCTATCTGGGGACATTTCATGTGAATGGAGTCATAGTATGTGAGCTTCCTGTCTGTTTTTTTTGTTGTTGTTGTTGTTGTTTTCACTTAGTATGTTTTCAAGGTTCATCCATACTGTATTATTATGTGTCAAGATCTTATTTCTTCCCAAGGCTGAATAATACTCTATTGTGTATATATATACACATTTTCTTTATAATCACTTGATCAGTACTTGGGTTTTTTTCCTCCTTTTTGCTTATATGAGTACGCTGTGGTGAGGATTCATGTACAAGTTGTATAGATACGTTTTCAGTTCATCCTGGGTGTATACCTGGAAGAATTGTTGAATTATGTGGTAATTCTGTGTTAAACCATTTGGGGAATCTGGACCAGTTGGTTTTCCACAGCTACTACAAACTTTAATTTCCAACAGCAGTGTCGGAGAGCTACAATTTCTCTACATCATTGCTAATTATGATACTCTGTTTTATTTGTAGCCATCCTCATGGATTTGAAGAAGTATCTCTCTGCATTTTAATTTGCATTTCTATAATGACTGTTGATGCTGAGCAACTTTTTAGACACTCGTTTGCCATTCATACAGTTTCATTGAAGAAGTCCTTTGGCCATTTTTTAGATAGGATGTTGTTGAATTTTAAGAGTTCTTCATATATTCTGGGTACTAGAATCTTACTAGGTACATGGCAATATTCACTGATGGACAAAAGCTCTCAACTTCAATGAAATCTCACTTAAAAATCCATTTTATTTTCTTTTACTGCTTATGCTTCTGATGTTATGTCTAAGAATACATTTCCAAATCTAAAGTCATGAAGACTGTCCCATTTCTTCTAAAGGTTTTATAGCTTTAGCTCTTACATTTAATTCTTTGACTCACCTTGATTAATTTTTGTTCATGGTATCAGATAAGGGTCCAAACTCAATGTTTTGCATTTGGTTATTTATTCATCCCTACCTCACAGGTTAAGGACTGTTCTTTCCCTGTTGAATAGTTGTGGCATTCTTGTCAAAAATCAGATGGCCATAGATACGAGTTTGTCAGTGAACTTTTTATAATGCTGTCCGACGGTGTGTATGTCTTTATGCTAATACAGCATGACTTCAATTACTATAGTTTTACAAGTTTTAAAACCAGGACTTGTGAGTTTTCCAACTTTTGTTCTTTTTCAGTATTGTTTTACCTATCTGGTGTCTCTTGATTCCATATGAATTTTAGTTTTGACTTTCATTTTTATCAAATAAAAAGCGATTTTTAGGAATTTGACAGGGATCGCATTATATGTGTACATCACTTCAAATAGTATTGCCATCTTAACAGTATTGTCTTCCCACCTATGAATATGGGATGTTCTTCCTTTTATATCTTTAATTTCTTTCCTCAGTAATTAGTGATTTTTAGTGTACAATGCTAGTTTTTGTACCTTCTAGTTTAAATTCATTCCAGTGTAAGTGGAATTTTTTTCTTGATTTTGTTTTCAGATTGTTCAGTCCTGGTGTATAGGAATGCAGCTGATTTTTGTGTGTTGATGTTGTACCATGCAACTTTGTTGAATTTATTTGCTCCAGTAATTTTTAGTGGATTCCTTAGGACTTGCTGTCTATTAGCTCATGTCATGTACAAATGCAGTTTTACTTTTTTCCATTCCAGTTTGGATGTCTTTTATTTATTTTTCTGGCTAGAACTTCCAGTACATTGTTGAATAAATGACAGAAGCCAGCACTTTGTCTTGGTCTTAGAGGGTAAACTTTTTAGTTTTTCACCATTGGATACGGTCACACGTGCTTATTGGTGGGGATGATGAGAGATGTGTTGACAGTTTTGTCATTGGCTAAATAGCAGAGTGTACTTGCACATATCTAGATGGTGTAGCCTATCACACACACAGGCTATTCGATCTTTAACAAAAACATCTATGCATTGTATGATTGTTCATTAGTTGTATGCTTTTCACAGATGCCCTTTACCGTGTTGTGGGAAATTCCCCTGTATTTCTATTTTGTTGAGTGTTTTTGTCATGAACAGGGTCAGATTTTTCTGGTGCTTTTTCTACATCAGTTGACATAGCTGCTTGTGCGGGTTTTTCTTTTTTTCCTGTTTTATCTTTATATGTTTGCAGCACATAATGATTACTTTCATCAGGGGAGTTAGAACATGTGCATACTACATCTGAATTCTTTTTATGGCTCCTTCCCGTTCGTATGTGGGGTTTTCCTTCATTCTGTTAATGTAATATATTTTATTTTCATATGTTGATCCACCTTTGCATTACTGATATAAATCCCACCTCATGGTGCATAGTAACTTTAATACGCAGTTAGATTCATTGTAGTAGTTTTTAAATGATTTCTGCATCTCATGAGGGACAGTTCACCTGATTAAAGGATCCTGGCTGTTAGCAGTCCCGACTTTTGGCAGAGGAGTGTAAAAATAATAAAGCATCATCTCAAGAGAATCCCCTGGTTTGCAGACAGAACCTTCCGTGCTGGCCTTCAGTAGTCAAGGTCAGTCATGGCAGCCAAGCGTATTTGCTTCTTCCTAGTAACACAGGGAAACCAGACTGGCCAGGCGGCAGTCATCCTCCGACACAGCAGAGTCGCCGTTGTGCCACCTTGCGGCAGCGTTACCCCGTCACCTCCCCGGCGTGCTCCAAGTCGCAGAGACGGGTTAGTGGGTAGGAGTGAGAAAAACCATTCCTCTTAGCCCTTGAGTCACAACCTCATACTTGTTTCAAGAGACAGCACCACAGGTTTTATTTTGAATTTTTAATTATTTTTCTTTGCATAGAATGGCATTTTGTTGTATGAAGTATTTTAAATAGCTCATTTACAACCTTATAAAGCTTTAGCAATGAGGTAACGATTACCTTAAGGTAAGTATCATGGAACAGTTGAACTTATTTTTAAAACATGTTTATACCTAGAATGTATATTTATTAGAAAATCAAACACAATTTTATCTACAGTAGCTCCCCCCAAAATAAAGCAAAAATCTAACAAACTATGTAAAGAATCTGTACATAGAAAACCAAAAACCCTGATGAAAGAAGTCAAAGACGCCTGTGTTAGTGGAGAAAGTCAACAAAGTAAAGCTATTAATTTCCCAAACTGATTATTGAATAATAATTCTCACCAAAACCTGAACAGGTTGTAGATGCAGACCACCTAATTATAAAATTTATATGAAAAACAGTTTTGAAGAATAATAGGGCATCACACTACTCAGTAAGACTTCTACAGTGTGCAAGATCCTGGTGTTGGAGGGAAACAGATCCAAGGGACAAAGTATCCAGAAATAGCCCCTCACAGAACGGGGCAGCTGTTTTTGACAGAGGTTCAAAAGCAGTTAACTGGAGAAATAATACTGCATTTTCAACTTCTGTACAACGCATTAGAGCTATAGGCCTCTAGTTTTTAACTGTTCCAAGTCTTCAAAACGTATTGTTCATAGACTAACTAGAGAAATCCTGTTCATTTGTTTGATGTCAGATCTTGCCTTGATTTGCTCACCCACCCCCTCCGAGCCCCCATCGTGGCTTCTGCCTCTGGCTGTTCTTACTGCTGTCCCATACCCAACATTCCAAGGGAGCATTTCTTCAGCTGCTTCGGGTTTTTGCTCAGCGTTTCATGCCTCCATCCTGCTGAACATCACCAGCAGCCTCTCCCTGTTTCCTACCCCTTTCCTGCTCTGATTTCCCCCATAGTGTCTTACCTGACATGCTGTTTTGTCGTCTGCCTCTCCACTCCTGAATGTAAGCCCTAGCCGGGCAGGCATTTCCTTATTTATTTTCCTTTCACTGCACTACCTCTTAACGTGTAGATCTGCACCTGGTTCATAGTAGGTGCTCACAAAATACTTAAACACATCAGTGAGCTGTTAGATACGTGGCGAATGCCTCAGTTCTGTCTTAAAATATTTCATCTGCTGAACCCAATCAAGTCAGATCCTTCCACTGCATTGTCACTCTCAGTAGCTTTCATTCGTCACCCAGGACCAGCAACCATCCTGACTTTGCTTTCTGAGAAGTGCCTTACTTTCCGTCAGAGCTTTCTCCTCGTTTGCAAAGCACACTCCGCTTACTAAATTATATTTGTGAAGATTCTTCCTGCCAGGGACGGTCTGTTCCCTCCCGTGAGGCTGGTGATGAGCTCTCTCTGCATCCTCTCCGGCTGGAAAGGCTGCAGGCGTCCGGGGCTCCATCGTGGAGCAGCCACCAGCGGCTGGACGCTGGGCTGAAAGCCAGGGGCAGCCAGAACTGCTGGGCGCTCTGATGTGAGCAAAGCAACAGTGCTTGGACATTTATCCCAGAGACAGGAAAACCCTGTGCACGGATGTTCATAGCAGTTCTATTTAAAAGAGCCCACAACTAGAATTACACCGCAGGTCCTTCACCAGGCGAATGGTCACGCTGGTGCAGTAACACCCGAGAGTAAAAAGGAACAAATCGTGGATACATGCAGAAACTTGGATAAAGCTCGAGGTGAAAAGGTCAGTCCTACAGTGTTCGCTGTGGTGTCTCTTACTACCAGAAAGTCAACAGAAACATTCACGAGTGGGTTCACTGTTCTACACGCTGGCTCATTTTTTCTGTTTTGGCAGTGACGGGGATTGAACCTAGGGTCTGCACTGTGCTTTTTAAATTTCTGTTTGAGACAGGGCCTCCCTTGAGGGGCGAAGGTGCCCAGGTGGGCTCCTCGCATGAAATCCACGGTTACTTTGAGAAAGTGAAGCGCGCATGCGAGGGCCCTGGGCCCAAAACCCAGAATCACAAAAACAAGCACAGTGTTTCCTCATTGCTGCCCAAGAGCAAGCTCGTTTAAGGCACTCGTGGTCACAGACGCAGGCTCCGGTCGCTCTCTCGCGTGTCGGTGCTGGCGAGGGCGCAGCGGCTGAGGCAAACGCCCCGGCCGCCCCTGTGCAGGCACCCCGACCGGCTTGGCCTGCGCTTGCCGAGGATCCCGGGAGGGTCCCGCTGCCCGTCCGGGCGCTAGCACTGAGCGCTTCCCACGCGGTGGCCGTGCACACCGAGAAGGACCTTGGGTCCCCAGAACGCTGCTCGAGCTGCTCTCCTGGAGGGGAGAAGACGTCCTTGCCTGCCTGAGAGTAGTCAGAGGTAGCTCGGATTTTCATTTTTCTCATCACCGTCTGAATCAGGCTTTGGTCTGCTCCCCTTCCGAAGTGTTTTGCCGGATCTCGTCTATCAAGTGAGCCGCTTTCCAGCGTTTCCTCGGCAGCATTTTTTAAGTCGCCGGGGAGTGGCCAGAGCCCTGTGTGTCCAGAGCCCCGTGTGTTTTGTCCTCCCCCGCACTCCCTTAGTAATTCGACCAGCGTTTTCGGTTTTGTCTTATTGTCTTTTAATAAATAGTTTTCTTTGATTATAAAATATTGTCAGCTGTGTTGGAAACTACACAAAGTGCAAATAAGAGCATTAAAATCCCAATCTCTAAACAACCAGTTAACATTTATATAATTTTTCTTTATTCTGAAGTGTTTTCAGCTCAGAATTATATATATAATGTGTATTCATATATATCATTTTGTAACCAAGATTTCTTAAATTTGCATTGACTATATCTTTACTAATTGAAATTACCATTATATAGCCAAATAATACTTAAGTGAATGTGCGATTATTTTTTCCTTTTATTATATAAGAAAAGGTTACTAAGAAATACAAAGGGCACACTCAGGTGACCACTAGTTAGAAAACACTTCAGGAACATCTATCCCAATCAGAATCGTCCTTCCCACCCTCCCCTCACTTTAACCATAATCAATTTTTCGTTATACTTTTGCTCAAGTATGCATCAGTAAATATTGTTTATTTCTTTTCATTAAGTTTATCTAATTTTCTATCTTTTCTATTCTGTTGTTTTTGAGCATTACAATAGAAAAATTTGTATTTTTTTCTACTTTCAGATAAGTTAATATATAGGCCCTTTACATTGTTGCTGTTAAGTTTATTTAAATCTACAATTTCATATCATAGTATGATTTACCTGTTACAAGAATAAAGTTTCTGCTGCTGCTGCTTTAAAAGTAGAATTTTAAAAAATCAATGTATGCTACAAAAGTTGTTTTAAAAGTTTTATGATGTTGATTGGCATGACTGGATAAAAAGATATTCCAATGAAAGAACAGTTTTAATGCTATCTAATGAAAGATTCTGTAAATCACATATTTTTATATGGGTGCTCACTTTGGCACACATATACTGAAACATCTTTATCAAGTGTATGTAAGTACAAACAGTTCTCATATTCGGTAGAGACCTGAAGCATTCCACACTTCGACATGTGACAATTCAGTTTGCATCTTTATAGTTACATGCCATGTTTATATACACAAACGTATTTTGTGGCCAGTCATACACAGCTGACGTCCAAAACAGATGATTAGTGGGTAGCAGAAATTAGATAACCAAATTTTGCCTAGGAAGAAGAATAGAAGACAAAAAAGTAAGAGTATGGTATTAGCACTGTCCTAAGCAATGTTAAAGCACCCTCAGGGACCTAGAATTTAGTTTTAGATCCAATTGCTCCTACTCATCAAAATACTGTGACTGTTGCAGCTAGGAGGATAGCTGAGTGGTAAAGCACACGTTTAGCATATGTGAGGCCCCAGGGTCTATACCCAGCACCAAAAAGATAAAATATTGTAACTTTGGCATCACGAAGCCAACAGTCTGGAAATGTCTTTGAATCATTTAATCAGGATCTTACTTCTTCTCATGGTCAAACACTACTAACCAGGAACATCCTTGCCTGCTTCCCAAAAAGGTCTAGGAAACAACATCAAGTGCAGGCACTGGACCAGAATTTCTGACCTCTCTGAACCCCAGCCTCCCTGTTCCTCGTGGAATAGGCCCTTGGCTCAGGTCCACTTAAAGCCCTTGGAGGCATCGCTCATTGTTAGAAACACAGCCGAGTGGCTTATGGTGCTCCCAGCAGAGCTAGACACCTGTCACTAGAGCCCTGCTTCCGTCTCCACAGACCTCCCCTCCACTTCCCGAGCCGGCTCCAGTTGCCCTCAACTCATTTCTCAAGAGGTCAAGGTGAGTGTGGTTTGCAACCACAATGAGAACCACACTGCGAAGAAACTAAAAAGGAATTTTTTTCCATAGTGCATTAGAATGTAAAGAGGACCATAAAATTTATTCTTGAAGTATGTTTGAATTTGCATGAAACATTGATTAAATAGTTTAAATGCAAATGTGTGTTCAAAAGAAGTATTGATTTTTGTTATCATCTTCTAACCTGTGCCTAGAAACTAAAATTTTATTTTGCAATTGTTGCCTATAAAGCTGTTTCAGAGCCAAATAATAGCACTGAAAAGTTCATAAGAATTGGAAAATTAAGCTTGGATTGTGCCATTTTAAAAATCGTAATATGTTTTGAATTGGATTTTGTGTCAGAATTGTTACAAAATAATACATCATCAACCATGACTGCTAAAAAAGACTCAGGAGAATATATACTGATTTTTGAAACTGTTACTGTGGAACTTTTCAAGTATTTACAAAAGTAGAAACTAGAGTACCAAGAGCAGTAGCATCCCTAATTTCAACAGTTCTGTCATGGCCAGCCTTTGATACATACTCCCACTCTATTTCCCTGCAGTCTAAGCCTTTGGTCTTGCTAATATTACAAGTAGAAACTAGTATTTCAGTGTTAACTTAAATTTCTATATATCTATATAAATTTCTATATATTCTGGATATCTATATAAGAACAAAATTAAGATTGTAATGCTTTGAAGCCTGCACTTCTTTTTCTATAAACAGTTGTCACGCTAATCACCTTTTTTGTGTGTGTGTGGTAGTGGTGGTGGTGATGGTGGTTCAGGGGACCAAACCCAGAGGGATCTCCACTCAGCCACATCCCCAGCCTTTTTTTATTTTGAAACAAGGCCTTGCTAAATGGCCCAGATTGATGTTAAATTTGCAATCTTCTCATCTCAGCATCCTGAGTCACCAGGATTTCAGGCATGGGCCACTGTGCCCGGCAGTCACCTGCTTTTTTGTGTGTACAGGGATGAGAGAATTTATCTTCTGTTTCTGTCTAGATGAGATATCAGCTTGGTGTTATATCAGTTTTAACTATTTTTTCCTCAGTTTATCACTTAGCTTTTAAATATAGTTTTCCTGCCAGTAGTCAGAATTGAACCCGAGGGCTCTCTACCACTGAGCAAAAAATAATTTTGAAACAGGAACTCCCTAAATTGCTCAGACAGGCCTTGAATGTGGCAATCCTCCCACCTCAGCTTCCCCCAGTGCTGGATTATAGGTGTGTTTCACCATGCCTAGTGTGTGCTGGGCAGTTTTTTTATGTGGTTAAATTCATCAATATTTTGAGGAAGAAATCTGTGCTCTTGAAACTGGTCATGGAAAAGTGAAGTTTTATTGGGGCAGCTGTTCTATTTCTTAACCATCCAACCTTGATTTAGTTTTTGAAAGTTTTTTTCCTACCATTTCATTGAAATTATTTGTGCAATAAACTATATATTCTGAGGTATATTTGACACATCAGCACCTCGGCTAAACTCATTTGCATTGCTTAAAGTCAACTGAGGGGATAAGGAAAAGTCCTAGGCAGCTCTGTACATATCCATACATGGAAATAGGGCCAGGCTTAGCCAAAATGCAGACTGTTGTTCTTCTTTCAAGGAGAATTTTCAAGGTAGTCCTCCACAGTTTGCGTTTTCTATGATTTTTTGCAAACGGAGTTACAGAGTATGTATTCGTGACAAATAGTATGGGGAGCGGCTGAAGCTGGAGATGGATCACACATGTGGGACTGAAGCAAGGCCAGCCCTGAGAACATGGAGCACCTGAGGCAAACCACGTTAACAAGCTGTTCCTCCTTTGAGAACGCAAGGCGCCCAAGGTGAGCCAAACAAACAAGTTGTTAGGCAAAGGGGTCGCAGTTGACGTCAACCTCTCGGGCATGTAAGTAAACATGCTGCAGTCACTGGGTGGTTTTCTTTTCTCCCATCAGGAGACAGGGCTCCACCTGACCTCAGCTTTCTGCGTTGTGACTCTTGTCTTCCTTTCTTCATCCTCCACCATCCTCCCCCCTGGGAAATTCAAGAGCTGTGCTGGACATGGCAAAATAGTCTAACCTTCACCCAGTCCAATCTGCTAATGACAGTGACAGCCTGTCACCCATTGCTGCAATTTTTGGAGTTTGACTGGGAAACCTGCCTTTTTTTTTCCCAGAAAACTGGATTGTGCAGTAAATCTCTTGACACTCCTTTGGTGTTTGTGTGACAAAATTAGTTTTGATAGCTAAGCTAAAGTTTGGGTGAGGGACTGTCCTTCGCCTCCTGAGTGACCAGCTGGGAATGTGAGCAGACTGTGTACACAGTGGCCTTCATCCCTAGGGGTCTCCTCTTGCCCCAGTTTGCTGCCCAGCAGTGAACATGCACTTTGAGTGCATGCACTTTGTCCTCTTCCTGGCTGGCAGGCATGAGTTGGGCTGCTCTGCTTTGTATTTGCTGAGTCCCATAAGCCTGTTTCAGATTTAAGTTATTTAAATTAGAAGATGCAGTACCATTGGCATTGAGGACAGGTGGAAGGAATTGAGGCTCTCTTTAAGTCTGCTCATGCCATATCTTTCTTAACCTGCACGCATTTCTGTGCCTTATGCGGAAGAATGTGCCTCACTTTCAGCACAAGCTATGACCAACACTGGGCCCTGCGACCCCTGCTAGTGTGTCCCAGCCAGGCCTTGCCAGCTGAAGAGCACTCAAAGGAAAGACTAACCTGGGCTGCTTATGAGCCCAACAGCTGGCAGCCCCTCTGGAGAGGAAGCAGCTGCCATCTAGCAGCTCTGCTGTTGCTGCTGCCACTGCCCCATTCGCCAGGTTGTCAGAAAAGATCCTGATCCTCAAGGTTACACCGGAAACTGCTCAAGGTACCACTGTGACTCGACCACAGGATTAATTCAGCCACTGCCATAAGGAGGTGCCCAGCCCCGATGAGAATAATGATCTGAGTCTCTGGAGGAAGAAACTGATGAAGTGAGAAGGATGAGGACCCTCTCCCCCAAAGTGTATATCCAATAGCTAAAAGAAAAAGAAAAAGAAAAAAAAAGGCAAAGGAAAAAATGGACTAAACCTGGCTATGAGGAGAGAAAGTAGAAAACTGAAACAAGAGTCCATAATTTGACCCAGTGGAAACTAAACCTAGTCAAAGAACATATACAACGGAAAAGATGAGCGTGAACAGCTTTGCACCTTCACGGCAGAGGCCTAAATTAACGTCAGCATCTACCAAAATGCACCAGTTGGCAAATCTGTGGCCTTACATCCACAGTGAAACTCAAATTACAGTTGTATGTGGAGTTTCCTTTAAATTTAAATGAGGTATTTTTTCCAGCTGTAGGGTAGATATTGAACATAAAATAGAAGACAAAAAAGTATGCTGCACCTCGACCATCACATGCATTGCTTTTCTACCTTCTTCATGATTGGTAATACAGTACCCATTGCCCCAAAATACACTGTAATGGAGGTAACCCAACCAGGTTGCAAATTAAAATAAGTCTGCATTTACAAAAGGCTTGAGGAAATGGGATCTCATGGACTTCCCCCTCCAGTTACAATAGTGAATGTGTATTCGTGTCCAATTGTTCCTCTAACTTTTGGCTTAAAACACAAATTTGCTATCATACACTTGTGGAGACCAGAAATCCTACATGATTTTCACCAGTCTAAAATCATTGTGTTGGCAAGACAGCAGAGCGGGAGAAACTCTTCCCTCGCCTTGTCCGTGTCAGAGAGGCACTGTGTCCAGTACTTGGCTCCCAGCCCCTTTCTCTACCCTCTCAGCCAGGCACATATCATATTCAAATCTCTCCCTGACCACTCTGCCTAGAAGGCCCAAAAATTACAAAGTGCCACCCACAAGATCCAGGATAATCTCAAAAACCTGAGTTTAATCACGTCTGCAAAGTCCCTTGTTTGTGTTCACTGGAAGACAGTTTAGAAAGCCAGACGTGGATGACAGGTGTGCTCATTGTGGGCACGCAGGTTTCAGTGTTTAGAGACACACATATGCTAATGCCTCCCTGCATGTGTGTCTGTCCCTTTTCCTTATTTATAACCAGACAGTAAAATCTCATAAGGGTACAATAAGACAACTCAATCAGCTTCCTTCCTGAAGTCCCCAGTTGTTTGGAAGTTGCCATTTTCATTTTATACTGGAGAGTTAAAACAGAGCACTCCCCTTCATTGTTGAAGAGCCATGAATGTCAAGGTGATCCTGGAAAAATGTAACTCTCCACTTGCTAGAGGTCAGGTGGGCTGAGTTCCTGGCCCCTGAATATTGAAGAATGAATTCCCAGGGACAAAGGAGGTTAGAAATAGGAAAGGTTTAGTAAGAGAAAACTCCTGAGAGACAGGAGGGGTCCAGAAAGGGGTTGCCCCTGGGGCTCCTCATTAGGGGTGACTTATACAGCAAAATCACAACGTGGGTCAAACTACAATTAACCTATAGGATTACGAGTGTAGCCACTGAGCTAATACTGACCCCATAGGGAAACAAATCATGTAGCAAGGTTCATGGAAAGGTCAAAAGCATACTTGGAAAAGGAAGAGAGTAGAGGGCCAGGTGTTCTGGTCCCTCGCCTCTGGGTCTGATGCCTGTGTGGGCCCGCAGGACATCCTGGTGCTCATCACTGTAAAACTGAAAATTGCTGTGTATCTCCAGGGAGGCTCACAGGCCCGGCTATCGCATCTCCATCCTGGGGCCAGCTCTCTTCAGATGCCTCCACCTACAATTCTGATATCTCAATTTCTTTTGTGTGTGCTGACATTTTTGAGGCCCAATCCCTTTCTGGCTATATATTAATTTCTATCTAACCTAGCTGTCTATAATACAGTTTTAAAATATAGTCAAATAGCTGGGTGTGGTGGCAAAGCCTGTAACCCCAGCACTCTGGAGGCTGAGGCAGGAAGATTGCAAGTGAAAGCCCAGCTTGGGCAACTTAGTGAGGTCCTGTCTCAAAAATAAAAACTGAGAAAAGGGTTGGAAATGTAGCTGTGTAACTGTGTAAAAAGTCCCAGCACGTTTCCTCTCTAAGGCATAAAGCAAGCAGAGAAACTTTTACTAGCATTTACATTGCTAGGAATTGTGCTGGGTTCCTCGAATCATTGCCATTCCTTTTCACTGTGAGATTCTACACAGTTTGATTCTGTGCCCTGCCAGGCCTCTCTGGATCATGGCGACGCCCATGCAGCACCTGAACACCTACTGGCTCAGTCACTGGTTTCCACAGAGTTCTCCATCTCCACGTGGCTGGCACACAAGGGCTTCTCTGTTCACTGGGAGTCTCCCCCGCCCCATTTCCTTTTACCTCTCCACATCTGCTGCTTCAGGGGATGGTTCCGCAATGCAGCTGCAGGTTTCTCCCAGGAGGAACAGGACTGCCTGGACCCTGAAAAGAGTTCTTTATTTTCTGGTGCTTTTGAGACAGGGTCTCTCTAGGTAGTCTTGAGCTTCTACCTCAGCCTCCCAAGTGCCAGGATGACAGGCATGGACCACCATGCCTGGCCTTGAAAAGCGTTTTAAACAGAGACGTGATGTTAGAGAACTACAGCTCTCAACCTGCTCTCGGTGAGTAAGGAAACCCTCAAATCTCAAAAATCTCAGAAAGAATGTCTGCTTACCACATTCTGAATTCTTCAGCTACATTTAAAATAACCTGCTGGGACTGGCAGCAATGCAGGAAGCACCAGGGATGCAGCAATGGGCTGATTCTGAGGAACACAGGGAAACATCAAGACGAAGGAGCTAAATACAATCGCAGCCCTCCAGCCCACACAGAACAAGTTCAGGAGACACAGACATAGCAGAAATTAGAGATCACACACCTGAAACTTCTGAAAAGATAACAATTGAAGGAAAGAAACAACATAGTTCTTGTATTGTTTGGTTAATTTTACATGCCTATGTCTGATGGTCTGGACAGCTATTTTCAAGATAATAGGCATTATGGTAGCCATTGTTGATTTCCCATTATCTCGATTTTGAAGTCCCATATCATTTTCATTGTTTTATTTTGTTTGGTCTTATTCTGTTTCATTTTGTTTGATTTTATTATGTCTGATGCTATGCACAGTTATTTTGAAGATAACCAGGTAAATTATGGTAGCCATTGTTGATTTCCTATCATCTTGTTTTGAAGTCCTGTATTGCTTTCTTTGTTTTGTTTTGATTGGCTTTGTTCTGTTTTATTTTGTTTGGTTTAATCTCTTTAAAATAAAAATAAATAAATAAGCCTCTGAATTTCTGTTTTTCTGCTCACAGACTTTGTGGAGTTGGAAAGAATTGGCTTCATTCTAGTGGAAACTTAAATTTCATTTTTTTTTCCAGTTTCGGGAATTTGAATCCAGAAATGCTCTACCGTTCAACCACACCTCCACACCCAGCTCTCAACTGTCTGCAGGATATACATTTTTAGCCAGGCATGGTGGTACACGTCTCTAATCCTGGCACTCTGGGAGGCTGAGACAGGAGGATCACAAGATCAAGCCTAGCCTAGGGGGCAAAAAAAGAAAGAAAGAAAGTGTGTTTCTATGGTCCTTCTTACAATTCTTTTTACTTCTTTGCCAAAGGACTAGATGTGAATTCTGGGACATCTCAGTGAAACCGTTTTGTCTTATAAGCCGGACTTTACATTTCTAAGCCAGCTGTGATTACTTTCCTAGGGCAAGAGCAGAAATCCTGGCTAGGTGAGCAAGGGCCAGCTTAAGACCAGTGCTTAGGTTAGCGGAGGAAATCAAGAGTGGTGAAGGGAGCGTGACAGGTGGTGGCCAGCTGTCTATGAGGAGGTGACACCCCCGTCAGGAAGGTGGCTCTATGGGCCGTGGTCTGTGGAGACAGCCGCTCAGAGTGACTTCCCACTCCACCCACTTTTGCTTCTTTTTTTAACCATCTGACTGCTTTTCCCTCCCAGGGAAATCATCTTATCTGTATCTGCATTTAATTTGCCTTAGCTTATCTATTTTGTATTTAGACTTTCATAAGGAATGCTCTCCTCTAGAAAAAACTGTGTATGTGGTGTTATATTTTCCTATAAATCTTCTCATAATGGTTTATTTTATTTTATTTGTTTCTATTATTTTTCATTCTATATTATTTTCTTTTTGGTGTACTACCTAGGAGTGTTTTGGGTTTTTTTTTTAATCAATTTTTCTTGTTCACTGATTCATTTGTTTATTATTAAAACCAAACTATATTTAATTTCCATATCATGTAAGGCAATCTCCTGGGTGGAAATGATTATAAAATATTAAGGATTTCATCTAACAAGGAGGATAGAGAACCTTCCCATAAATAATTCCCACCAGGTAGAATTTACCACAAGAGGATCTGATATTTAGAGCTCGAAGAAAGGCGTGGCTGGAAGTGTAAAGGTGGAGTTAGGACACAGAGAAGCAGTAGTGAGGGTGTTGGGATCACAGCACCTGTCCCCACACCGAAGAGAGGAAGGAGGAAGGGGAGACCTCGTGAAGCACACTCTTTAACTCAGCACGTATTTATAGGTTAACTGCTACGTGCCGGGTATTAGCCGCGAATAAGTATCAGATGACTGCAAGTGCTGTGGAGTCTTTTAAGGAAGGAAAAGGTAGGCTAGAGTAAGGAATTTAACCTCCCCCAAAGAGAGATCTGGCCTTTGTCGTGGCTTCCGAGGACAGGGGTAATTTCTATGCCTTTCGCATGTCGTACCCGAGAGGAGCTCTTGGCTGAGAATGGGACTGGCCATGTCAGAGGCCTAACATTGTGACTGATTGCAGAAGCTCTGCATTGCGTGGCATTAGCTCAACACACAGCAGGGCTGCATACTGAGGTTACCCAGACAGGCGGTTAACCTGGGAGGCCCCAAAAACACTCTCGACACCGAGACTCAGGTGAGCTTCCCTGGACGTCAATACTATGAGCACATCGTCACGCGTCACTCCCGAGAGAAGGGCTGCCTGTGATTCCAAAAGGAGAGGAAACAGAACTGCTGCATTTGAAGCCCTCCCAGAGTCTGCCCTATGCTCCTCTCTCTTGCCAAATTTTAATCTATATCCTTTCTGTGTATAAACCACATTAAGCAAAAACAATTTTCAGTGAGTCCTTCCTTTCAGTGAATTATTGAACCTAGGAGGGTTTTGAGATACCCCCCCCCATCCAACTAACAAAGGACACTAGAAGGGCTTTTGGACTGTACTCCTTTAGTTCTGCAGTTGATATCAGATGTGGAATTTGCCAGAATGATGCTTACACACCGAAATGGGACTTGGGGAAAGAGGGATGAGAAGTGAAGGATGATGAACCTCTGGCTTCTGGAATGGAACTGCAGCTGTGTTGCAATTTGTTACGGGAGGCGAACATCACCAACAAAATTTACAAATGATAGGTCCAGCTCCTTAAAAGTTCACTTACTGGGTGCACAAGGGAAAATAAACAAGAAACAAGCCAAATACAGAATCCCTCTGTCGTAATGGCCTGTAATAGCCAAAATGACACCATGACCATAAAGGAGTACTTGGGGGCAGATTCTGACCCTGGACCAAGGTAAGATTTGGGTTGGAGCATGCTGTAGCCTCTAGACTCAGTCTTATGGTTAATACATTGTGTCAACTTGAGAAGTTTAGAAGTTTAACTGAGAGACTCAGCAGGGAGCCAGGGTTCTTACTTTGTAAATATCCTCATCCTGTGCAAAGGAGGGCAAGGACATTTCGTGTTACACCCACCCTGAAGGGGGGGGGTGGCTTGTGTACAATTTGAAAATAAAGAAGAGGCTTGCACTTTGCTCTTTTTTGCTCTGGCTGCTGCCTTGAAGTGCTGTCCCTGTGCCGTGCCACCTTGCCTTGGAGCCAGCTGATTGTGGACTGAAATCTCCAGAAACTGTAAGCTAAATAAACCTTTCCTTGCTTCACTTTGGTGTCAGGTGTTTGTCTCAGCAACCAAGAAAAAGTAACCAAAACACTCAGGGATAGGATCACTGGGGAAAGTTGGATTGAAAGTAAGAAAAATGTTGTGCTAACTTCAAATTAGGTAGTCCAAGCTCCAGCTATTAGCCTCAGGTCTGCTACACATGGGAAAGTTACACTAAACAACAGATGTTTCTAAAGGTCAGAGTGATTTACAAGAGAATCAGGAAAGATAAAGGGGAGAAAGAAATTCACCCCAATAGTAGAATTCTTTCAAGGTATTAAGAAATGAGAAGGATAAAGGGAATACTGACCTAACTGTTGACATCTCATCTCTCTTAGACAATACTTTTTGGCATTTTGTGCCTCAGAGGGTGTGAAAGTAATTCATTGAGATCCAGTTGGTCTATGTATCACCCCATCTCTCCCACATTCATTTCATGGCCCTAGGTGACCTACCATGACAGTGAGTTCCCCCCACACTTTGAAAAGTCTTATCCAAACCTACTCTATTTACTTTCATTTGGAAGAACTTGAAAAGCTAGAAGGCAGAGTGCCAGGAGGAAGTTGACCTTGATAATAACCTGGGGTGACGGTCTGTCCATATAATCATGAGGACTGATGAATGGTCCAGGGTCTTGTGACCTGATTCCTAACTGGGGACTCAGGTCCTAAGCACATGATAAGGACCTGAGTAAAGAAGAGACTTTTCTGAAAGTCCTACAAGAGCCTGGCGGGAAGGCACTGGGATCGGGGATACGGGTATACGATGTTCAATGGGATTAAGATGAAGATTTGGATTAGAAATCGGAATAGCTTAGCAGAATGACTGCACCTTCTTTATCTGAATGTGTCACGCTAACATTTCTCTGTCAGGGAAGTGTTTCCCATACCTAGTATTGTAAAAGAGAAGGCATGTGAAACTATCTACTTCAGTAATATTGACTGAGCAAACTAAACTGGAAGCAGTAAGATTGTCTGAGTCCACCCAGATTGTTAACTTGAAAACCCCCATCGTGGGGAAGGGGGTCACTCCTTTAATTAGAAACCGGGCACAGGTTCCAGCAAGTGGAATGCAGCCTGGGGCTTCTTGTCAAAGCCAGTGAGCGGCACCTAGTGGTGACCGCTGGCATTCTGGACTAGAAAATTCCCACCTGAGGGTCAAGTACTAGGTTTGCTGAAACTGTCCCTATGACAATAGGACAGAGAATAATCTTGAAACATGAAATATTCATAATGTCTTGGGTGATAGAGGGAAATGTCTTCAGAGTTCCATACTACAGTGAAAATGCTTCACACGGGAACATGTTACCAAGGAGGGGAGGGCAGAGGTACTGATCCTGGTCACAGGCAGGTAGTCCCTTTTCTCCTAGGTCGGCATTTAGATTCATGTCGTATTGACATCTGCTATGCCTTATGCACAGCTCTATATAAACTAACAAAGGGCTGAGGACGACCAGTCCAAGGCGAGTGGACAGAACCTGCCTGGAAAGCCTTCATGGTAGGACTGACTGGCAGAAAAACTCTGGGTGAAGATAGAAACAAATCAGCTTTTCTTCCCTCATTGGGGTTTTCACTAGCTGACAGCTGTAGGATAATGCTCTGGCCATAGTATCAGGCAGATAAGTAGCGGAAAACTGCACTATTAAAGGGACGGCTGAATAGGGCACAGCTTTGTGGAGATCGTTATGGGAATTTAAGGCTTTCACTAAGATAGGACTTGTTGAAACTTCTCAGAATAATCCCTCTAGGACCAGAAGGTGATTGGAAGTGAGGGATTGGAAGTGAGGTGGTCACCCAGGGCCATGAGATGGACCTGTGACAGCTGCAGTGATACATGGACTGGATCTCAGTGTGTCCCTTTTATACCCTCTGAGGCTGTTAGAAATCCAAATACTGAATGCTGCAATCCAAATATTGTCTATTGCTATCCAAGGATTGTAATTTCTTTTTCTAGCCCACCTCATAATCTGGAAAGTTATATTTGTAATCCCATAGAAACGTTATTGGAATTCCAGCGAGTTAATTCCAATCTTCCTCTTCCAATGCAACCCATGGGAGAGCAAAGACACGAAGACATATTCAGAGTTATGGACAGCCAAGGGGCCCTAAGTCTGATCCAAGTGAGGACATATGGACAAAGGCCCTAATCCAAGGCCTCTCCCAGAATTTATTATCCTGTGAAGAAAGGAATGGTTCAAGGATGAGTGACAGGGAAGATGGCGGGAACTACGTGAATAACTTGAGCCGGCTATCCAGGTGGGGAGGAAAGCATCTCTGCAATATGCATGGAGAATGATGTGCAGAAGAACCAGTCTGCATAACTCACCTGGGGTAGCATCTGAATGGTTTTAGGAGCATGTTCTGATTTAAGAGCAGTTTCTGGTATGTAAACTTTTGTGTCCTGGTGAGTCATAGCCTCTTACTTTGAGGCTCATACCCAGCTGACATTCCTGGAGCTGAGTGGCTCTGCCATCCCACTACGTTCAGTCATTTAACACGGAACACAATGCAAGGAAACAGGAAAATGTTGGTTGGCCTTAAAGATTACATATCAGTACCTTGGCTAGCTTTATTTGCATTGATTATAGCCAACTGAAGGGAGAAGGAAATAGCTTAGCCAGCTTTGGACACATCAGCGCATGGAAACAAGACTCAATTTAACGAATGCTGAAGCAATTGTTCTGCATTCAAGGGGAGCCGCTCAAATTGTCTCCTACCTGAGGCAACAAATGCCAAACAAGCATTACCACTGAGAGAGACTAGCTATGAAGGAGGCAAATTCCCCAGAGAAAAGCTGCACACAGTGTACTACACTGGACTGATGCCCGTATCCCTGGGTGTCTGTGACTATGCAGTCCTGCCTTACATCGCTGAAACTTCTGTCCTGTGCCGTGATTGTAGAACCAGAGCTACAACTGTGGCCGGTGAAAGCACAGATGATCCCTACACAAGAAGCTGTAGCTTTAAGCCTTTATGTCAGAATTTCAAAGGGCCTAACTGGGTGACCTGAGCCTTTATTCCATGTTGAAAACTGGAGCTGACTGTGTGGCATACAACTCCTGGCAGATTGATTACTGTGTAGTTATAAATCTTGAGGATACAAGGTTTTGAAAACTCCCTGGTTGTCATGAATAAACTATGTCACTGGTGGGTCTAACATGCCACAGTGTACCATAAAATGTACCTATCACTCTTGTTTTCATGGATGACAATGTGTTTCTGATGTGATTAAAACTATAGGCATTATAGGGTCTGAATTTCTCTAGGGAAAGCTCCACCCTAAGACAAGGGAGACTATCAGAAACCTTAGGCCCATGGCATGCGTACCACAGCAGGCTGTTTGTATCATTGAAAGCTCTAAAAGGATCACCCTCACTCCCTTATAGCAGACCTGAACTGAATTACAGTCAGGTGTGACCCAGCACCAGTCATCTAATTCTAGTGTGCTGGACCCAATGTTTTGGAGTATAAAACATATGTCCTGGGCACATTAAGGCCATTATTATACCATGTGTGCTGTGAATTAAAGATGTTTTAGTGGACCTCGATGCTACTCTAGCTAACATGGGACAGCAGAATTCATTTTTATTGAAAAAAAGCATTCAGAGGAAAAAAAGATTTATTGACAAAATAAGCAAGCTAAATTCTTTTCCAGGAGGAAAGGAAAAATAAATGATAATCAGCCTAGAAAGAAGATGAGGCTTTAGGCTCAGTGTTAACCAGTGTCAAATTATGTCCTGCATAAACACAACGAGGTCCTGGTCCTTGGTACCTGTGAATGTGGACATTTTTGGAAATAAGAGTCTCAGCAGATACGGTCAAGTAAACATGAGGTCATTCAGTGAGGCTTCATTCAGTGTGTCTGGCATCCTGATGAGAAGAACACACACAGGGAGAGCATGTATACAGCGGAGACAGGAAATGGAGAGATGTGTCTTCAAATCAAGGAACATGCTAGGGTTGCCAGCAAACATTAGAAACTAGGAAAGGGAAAGAGAGATTCTTTAGAAGTCTTTCAGAGAGAGCATGATCCTAACTTGACTTCAGACTTCTGCCATCCACAATTGTGAGACAATAAATTTCTGCTGCTTTACACTCTCCAGGTTTGTGGTGCTCAGTGACAGCACCCTGAGAAACTCATACACCAGGATGACTCAACAGATAATGCTAGGGACGGGCAGGACCTAGTGCTGGGAAACTGCTTGCGCCGACAAAGCATCCTTGGACATTCAAATGGGAGTGGGAGTAGCCATGAACCAACATTCCTTGATGCTACTCGCTGAGACTAAAATACACACCCGCGGCAACTTCCAAAGGGAAGTGCGCTGGTCGCTTGTGATTTGCATCAGTGTACCTGACTGCCCTTCCCTCTAGAAAAGAAGAGTCAGATACATCATTCAGTATAATTAACAGGCGAAAGAACGGATTTTAATACTACTCATAATAATTTCACACAATGGGAACTAGTCTCAGTATCAGCCTGTGAGCTGAGCCAAGACGGTTTTGTCTTTAGTGACTTGTAACTCAGAAATAATTAAGCCATGGCCAAATATAATCATGCTTGACCATAATAATGTCTCATGTGTGTGGCATGGACTAACTCTGCTGGGCAGGCATACCAAATGCCACTTTAATTTTTACTAATTTGTTCTGTGGTGAAACTGGGTTGTACCGTGACTAAACTGTAACATGGTGTAACATTGGCATCGTTGCTAAGATTAAACTACTTTAAGAAGTCACATGATGATACTGATATTGATGATTGTATGTATTAGATTGAATAAAGCTTCCTCAAGATGAAATGCCGATAAAAATAATTGGAAGATAAGAGCAAAATGAATTTAGCTAATCATTATCTAGTCTATGCTAAATAGTCTGTATGAGATAAGGCAGAAATGGTGGATCTGAGAGAAAATAACAGGTAACGAAATGCGAAATGGCTGGGGATCTAGCTCAGCAACACAGCACCTGCCTGGCAAGTTTGAGGTCCTGAGTTCGATTCCCAGTACCAAAATAAATACATACATAAATAGAAATA
>RJWT010008936.1:0-25679 GCA_004365215.1 Cuniculus paca | reverse complement strand
GGAAAACAAGGTACACTGGCTATACATTGCTAGTGGCACACACAATTTTACAGGAAGGAAAGAAGAATCAGGCTTGCAAGGTTACCTATCATAAGGATGTTAGGTGAGAAGGGTAGAGCAGATAGTCATGCACACTAGCATTTACCTCTAACTTGAAAATTATAGAAGGACGACAAGAGGCTGGAGAAGCAACACTCACCAAATGTCCATAAGTGCACTTAATGTCACCATCAATTTTTAACAATATTTTTGATGTGGGATTTTTTTCAGTAAGTGACATAACCTTTCCTTAGCTAAAAATATTATATATAGTCCGTGTAGAATTATCTCCTTACAGTCAAATATGGCTTGCATCTCTTTCTGTATGACCTCTTTTTCTCAAATAAACTGAAGCATAAGGTGAAGAAAATAATGCTGGAAATAGATGACTGATTTATTAGACCCTTTTTTCTTTCTTTTTTTTTTTTTTTTTTTGTCTCCAAACAACAAATTTTGCTGAGAAACAAAGCAAAGAGTAATTTTAGGTCTCTAAGGAAGAAGTTAAACCTGTAAGGGTGCTATGTGGATACCACATATATCATTACCAGCAATATATTAAGTGTACTAGTAATGGTTTTAAATAGTCTTTGTGGAGGCAAACTTGTAGTCATTGCAGTGTGTCCAGATGGATGGCGATTTTACACCTCTCTTAATCAGTATGTTCATGGGCCTGGTAGACTTCATTTGAAGGGTTTGCTGTGTGACTCAGATGTTCTCAGAAGCAGTCCCTGGGCCCAGAATTAGGGCATAAGCAATTTGTTGGGTGGTGCAAGTACCAGAGTATTTTCAGGAGAAAACACTCAAGCATCAAAGACAGCCATCAAAGTACTCCGTACCTGACCCTTTTTGTGTACTTCCAGACACTGAATACTCTCCTAGTTACACCTTAGAAAAACAAAAATATAATCATACTTTACAACATTGAGAGGCTTTGCGTATCCAATCTGTTTTCACGTGTGTTGTCTTGCTGTTACCATGAGAAGCTAACAGAGACTGAGTCTTTGAGGCGTTACAGCTTACCTATTATCAAAGAGTTGAAGAAAGGTGTAAGGTCTTCTCACTCCAAATCTCATTGAATGACACATTGCCACCTCTAAATAAACCCATTTATTATGAATCACATTTCAAAAATAAATTTTAATTTTATTCATTATATATATAACATTATGTAAATAACAAATTCTTATTGTATGAAAAGTCCAAAAGTACAGCAAGAGCAACCAAAATACCCTTATCCTACCAAACTGAGGAAATCACCAGTCCTAATGTTTGATATACAGTATACTGAATTCATTTAATATATTAAATTGTAGCTCTCACCAGTTCTTTAATGTAGATTTGGTAGGATGTAAAGCCTGTAGATTTCATCTCAAATTATAGACTTGTGGTTATAGACTTACAATATTTTTGTCAATGTGAAGCTATTAATCCAGTTTCTTCAAATCATTTGTTATTAATAAAACATTTTCATTTGTGTTTGTATGTGTGAATTATCATCACTCTTGTTGCTCTTGTTTTTTTTTTTCTTTTTTCTTTTCTTTTTGGGGTTGTTTGTTTCAGACAGGCTCTCACTCTGTAGTTCAGGCTTGTCTCAAACTCACTGTATAGCCCAGGCCATCCTTGAACTCAGTGATTCTCCTGCTTCAGGCTCCCAAATACTGAGATTACAGGTGCATGCCACCGCACCCAGCTTTTTTTCTAGGTCCTTAGGGATCTGTTGATGACGTCTCACCTTGCTGTTTCTTGTTAATTTGTTTTCATGTTTTATTGAGCTTCTTGGTTTGGAAGTGGAAGTTACATTCTTCATGAGGTCTGGAACAAGTTGCTATCTCTTAGAACAGTGTATCTCTCTTATTCCTGCATTTTCATTGCCTATAGTTATAATTAATATATATTAGAAATTTTGCATATTTTCATACTTCTGTTTATGTCTTATGTTTCTTGTCATTGCATAATTTATAACTAAATTAAATATATTATCAAGTTTACCAGTTCTGTATCAGGTATGGTTCAAGTGCTAAATATAATCATTTAATTGGGGATGAGTTAAAATTTTTCATTACTATATGTCCTTTTATTTGTTTTTAAATGTAAATTTTTCAGCAATTAGAGTTTATGAAACTTTTTTAGGAAAAAATTAAACTTATTCATTTTATCATCAGTTTTACCATAGTCTGCTTTCTTCTACCAAGGGGTGAATGTATCTCTTTTTATTTTTGTTCTTCGAGGGTTTTTTTCTTATGTGGCTTTAAGATTTTTATCTTACTTAATTTTCAGTAGAATCTTTATTTCACTTTTGAAATAATGTGAACTTCAGAAATACAATATTCATGTAAAAGATTTTCCAACTGGATTATCAAAAAGTTCAGCATAAATTTTAGGTTGATTTGTTGGCTTCAGCATTCCAGAACTTTAGTGCAAATTCAAATATGGATTAAATAGGCACAGGAATTTGGGTATCAATTTTTTATTATTTTCTGGAGATGTTTCTTACCACCTAGCACCCTGACCACCCATGGGGTTTTGGTTGCTTTTTTGGCCCCCTCATAAAAGTTACCCTAGCAGCTCCCTTTGCAAGGAGTAGCTTTTCTAGGATCTTAGAAGGCTGGGATGAGATGGAGATTTAGTTGTTTTCTTTATACTGTCGTTTCAATTTCAGAATCATAGTCACGCTACTACTAACAATAAAGCGAGACCTGTTCCTTCTTTAAGTTGTGGAATTCCATACACCTACTTGTTTTGAATTAAAAATTTCACTGATATCACTGTAGATTTATATATCATTGTAAGATATAGTCCAGATACATCATGCGAGCTTTACCCACCCTGCCACTGAACACATCTTGCAAAACTATAGAATACAAATCAAAAGATATTAAAATTGATATGGTATAGTATTTTGCAGGGTTGCTTGTTGTGTGTACTTCTCTGTGTGTTTGTGTGTATTTAATTCTATAAATTTTTATCACATGTGTAGGTTTGTGTTTCCACCACCATAGTCAACATGCATAACAGCTCCACATCCGAAGAATCCTTCAGTTGTACTTTTATAAATATGCCTGCCCCACTTCCATTGCTAACATTGTGGCCACCATTAATTTATTTTCCATTTCTAATCCTAGCTTTTGAGGAACGTCCACACTGATCTCCACAGTGGCTGCACCAGTCTACACTCCCACCAACAGTGGAGAAGGATTCCTTTTTCTCCACAGCCTCTCCAGCGTTTGTTACTGGTTGTTTTCTTGATCCTGCCCATTCTTTCTGGAGTTAGAAGGAATCTCAGGGTTGTTTTAATTTGCATTTCTCTAATGACCAATGATGCTGAGAATTTTTTCATGTATTTATTTGCCATTTGTATTTCTTCAGCTGAGAAGTGTGTTTTAATCTCAGATACCCATCTTTGAATTTTGAGAGCCTGAGTTTTTGTAATTCTTTATATGTTCTAGATAGAAGACCTTTGTCCGAAGGACAGTTGACTAAGATTTTTTTCACAATTCATGGGGTTTCTCTTCACTCTGCTGGAGATTTCTTTTGACATGCAAAACCTTTTTAATAAGACGAGATCCCAGTTGTTGATTCTGGGAAGTATTTCCCGTGCAGTCTGATTTTTGTTCATGAATTCTCCACCTACCCCTATGTCTTGAAAATTTTTACCTAATTTGTTTTCCAGCAGACTTAGTGTTTCTGTTTTAATAGTTAAATCTTTGATCCATTTTGACTTTAGTTTAGTGCACAGTGATAGACTTGGATCTAGTTTTAGTTTTTGGCATACGGAAAGCCAGTTTTTCCAGCACCACTTATTAAAGAAGCTGTCTTTCTTCCAGTGAACATGTTTGGCCCCTTTGTCAAAGATAAGGTGGCTGAGTGTGTTTGTAATTGGGGTTGTATCTTCTAATCTACTCCACTGATCCTCAGGTCTGTTTTGATTCCAGTACCATGCTGATTTTATTATAGTAGCTTTGTAGTAAAATTTCAAGTCTGGGATTGTGATGCCTCCTGCCCTGCCCTTGCTGCCCATAATTGCTTTTGCTATTCTAGGTCTCTTCTGGTTCCAAATGAATTTTAGGAATGATTTTGCTAGATCTGTGAGGTATGCTAATGGTATTTTGATGGGAATTGCATTAAATCTGTATAACAATTTTGAGAGAATGGCCATTTTCACAATGTTTTTTCTTCCTATCCCTGAACAAGTAATGTCTCTCCATTTTCTGAGATCCTCTTTGATTTCTTTTTTCAAAGTACAGTAATTTTCATTGACTAGATCTACCTTTGTTAGGTAGATTCCTAAGTATTTCATTTTTTTGGATGCTATTGTGAAGGGTGTGGTTTCTCTTATTTCTCTCTCAGTGATTTTGTTGTTTGTGTACAGAAATGCTATGGATTTTTGAGTATTGACTTTGTATCCAGGTACATTATTGAATTTGTTTATGATGTCTAGAAGTCTTTCAATGTTGTTTTGGGGTCTTCTACATAGAGTATCATGTCATCTGAAAATAGTGAGAATTCAACTTCTTCCTTTCCTATCCTTATTCCTTTTATTTCTGTCTCTTGACTAATTGCTCTGGCTAATTTTTGCAGGACTATATTGAATAGGAGCAGTGATAATGGACATCCTTGTCCTTTTCCCAATTTTAGAGTGAAAACTTTCAGTTTTTGACCATTTAATGTGATGCTGGCTGTTGGTTTGTCATAGATGGCTTTTATCAGATTGAGATAAAGACCATGTATTCCGATTTTCTGAAGGGTTCTTACCATGAAAGAGTGTTGGACTTTATCAAAAGCTTTTTCTGCATCTATTGAAATGACCATGTGGTTCTTATCTTGGGCTATGGTGTATTACATTTATTGATTTGCATATGTTGAACCATCCTTGCATTCTTGGGATGATGGTATATAATCTTCTTGATGACTTGCTGCATTCTGTTTGCCAGTATTTTATTGAGGATTTTTGCATCTATGTTCATTAGGGAGATTGGCCTGTAGTTCTCTTTTTTGGTTGGGTCTTTCTCTGGTTTTGGTATTAGGGTAATGCTTGCTTCCAGGAATGATTTAGGGAGACTTCCTTCCCTTTCAATTTCATTGAAGAGTTTGAGGAGTGTTGGCATTAAGTCTTCCTTGAATTTCTTGTAGAACTCAGCTGTGAATCCATCAGGACCTGGACTTTTCTTGGTTGATAAGGTTCTAATTAGATTTTCAATTTCATTAACTGAAATTGGGTTATTCAGTAGTTTTACCTCTTCTTGATCCAGCTTTGGTAATTCATATGTTTCTAGAAATCTATCCATTTCTTCTGTGTTATCAAATCTATTATAGCAAAGAGTTTCAATTGGTATTGATGATCTTCTGTATTTCCACAGGGTCTGTAGTGATTTCACCCTTTTCATCCCTTATTTCATGGATTTGAGTTTTCTCTTTCCTTTTTAAAATAAGGTTGGCCAGGGGCTTATCAATTTGATTTATTCTTTCAAAGAACCAACTCTTCGATTTGTTGATTCTTTGTATTGTTTTCTTAGCCTCAAATGCATTAATTTCTGCTCTGATCTTTATAATTTCCTCCCTTCTTTTAGCTTTGGGTTGGACTTGCTCTTCTTTTTACAGATGTTTGAGGTGTAGCATCAGATTGATTATTTGTGTTCATTCCATTTTCCTGTTGTGGGAATTCACTGAAATAAATTTCCCTCTGAGAACTGTTTCCATTGCATTCCAGATTCTGGTAAGTTGTATTTGTATTTTCATTTCCTTTTAGATATTGTTGGATTTCTTCTTTAATTTCCTCTGTGACCCACTGATTGCTCAGGAGTGTATTGTGTTATTTTCATCTGTTCACAGAATTTTTGCAGTTTGTCTTGTCATTAATTTCCAGTTTGATGGCACTGTGATCAGATAGCATGCATGGGATAATTTTGATTCCTTTGCATTTACTTAAGCATGTTCTATGAGCTAGTATATGGTCTATTCTAAAGAATGTTCCATGTGAAGCTGAAAGGAATGTATATTCTGATGTTGTTGGGTAGAAAACTCGGTACATGTCTACCAAGTGCATTTGTTCACAAGTTCGATTCAGTTCTGTTATTTCTTTGCTGATTTTCTGTCTAGTTGATCTGTCTTTTTGTGTCAAGGGTGTGTTAAAATCTTCTGTTATAATTGTGTTATTGCTTATCTGAGTTTTCATTTCTATTAATATTTGTTTTATATAGTTAGTTCCTCCAATGTTTGGTGCATATATATTTAAGATGTTATTTCTTCCTCTAGGAATTTTCCCCTAACCGTATGTAGCGACCTTCTTTATCTCTTTTGACCATTATTTGTTTTAAGTTCACATCATCTGCAAACAGAGTAGCTACTCCCTTTTTTCTGGGTTTCTGTTGCATGGAGTATTGTTTTCCATCCTTTGACTTTCAGTCTATGAATTTCCTTTTGGGTTAGATGGGTTTCTTATAGACAGCATAGGGTTGGATGTTGTTTCTTGATCCATTCTGCCAGTCTGTTTCTTTTGATTGGTGAACTGAGGCCATTTACATTAATGGTTATAACTGATATATACTGGCTTGTTTTAGTCATGATATCTTTCTGCAGTGGTTTCTTTACCTTTTCCCTCTACTTAATTGTTTGCCCTGTTTGGTGTTTTTTCCTCTGATCTTCTTGAAGTTGTAGCTATTTTCATGTCTATCCAGGGTATCTTTCAGTGTTCTCTGCAGGGTTGGTTTGGTGGTCATGAAGTTCTTCAGCTGCTCTTTGTCATAGAAGAATCTTATTTCTCCATCGATTTTGAAGGAAAGTTTTGCAGGGTACATCAGTCTGGGTTGGAAGTTGTTTTCCTTTAGGACTTGAAATACTTCACTCCATGTTCTTCTTGACTTCATTGTTTGTGTTGAAAAGTCTACTGTGATTCTGATGGGCTGTCCTTTATAGGTGATTTGCTTCTTTTCTCTAACGGCTTTTAATATTCTGTTCTTATGTTGAATTTCTGGGATGTTGATTATTATATGTCTGGGTGTGGATTTATTTTGGTTATGGCTAAATGGAGTTCTATATGCTTCACTTGTCTGAATGTCAGTTTCCTTTCTCATGTTTGGGAATTTTTGGCTATTACTGCTCTGAATAGTGTTTTTATATCATTTGTGTTTTCTCCTTCTTTTTCATTTACATCTAGCAATCTTATATTGTTTTTCTTTGCATCATCTTGCAACTGTTGAACCGTTATTTCCTGATTCCTTGTTATTTTTAAAAGATGTTTCCTTTCTTGCTCACTAGCTGCAATCATATCTTTGAGGTCTGAAAGTCTGTCTTCACATTCATTGAGGTGGCTTTGCCAGCTTTTGATGGCATTTTTTATTTCTTGGATATCTGTTTGACTGTTGCATGCATTCTAATTCTTTCTTGTATTGTTCATTCAGTGTTTCCATCCTTTTGCCATGCTCCTCTGTTTTTTTTATTATATCTTCTTTAGATGTGTTTAGAATTTCTTTCATTACATTTATCATTTCTTGTTTTACCTGAGAGAGTATTTTTAATCTCAGTTCCTTTAGAGCTTCATGGAGTTGTTTCTTTACTTCAGTTGCTATCATTTCAGAAATTTCAGGTGTATGGCTTATACTTTCTTCTATGTCCATGTCTCTTAGGCTTGTTTGGAATGGACTGGAGGTGTGAGAGTGTATTTTGCTCTTTCATTTTGTCATTTTCCTGTATTCCCCTGTGGCAGGTGAATGCAAATTTTTAGTTGTTTCCTGTGTAGAGGATGGCTGTTTGTACTGCAGTGAATTTCCTCAGTTGAGACAGGTTGTTAGGCAGGCCTTACCAGATATTGAGGGGTACTTGAAGGCACCCTAAGAAGGGGCAGTATCGAGGAGGACCTTCAGCATGCCACGCTTTGTATGCCAAGGCTCTCTGGCTGTTTGAGGATGCAAGGCAGAGCCCTTCAAGGTTACAAGGCTCCAAGGCTAGGTGAAATTCATAGTGCATGCCTTCAGCTCCAGCCAGGCCTACCACTGCAGCTGCTCTGCTGCTCTGGGGTGGCTGGGCAGAACCCAGGCAGGACCCCAGGGATGCTCCAAACATCCTGGGCTAATGGCAGAATTGGTGCAGGTCTCTACCAGGCTGCTTGTGAGGTCCCAAGCTGCATGGCTAGGTAAAATTCACTGTGCTTGCCTTTGGCTGGCACCAGGCCCAGAGCTGAGGCTTTTCCAGGGGGACTGGGCAGAGCCCAGGCAGGACCCCCCACAATGCTAAATTTTGTAAAAGTGTAGTTTTGTACCTTTTAGGATCCTCTTTGGTACCTTTTAGTTTTAATCTTTTTGGCCCAGGAAAATTTTTTTGATGTGTGTGTGTTGTGTTTTAATTATTTCTACTTATTTGTTTTGCCTGTTGTTTCTTTGTAAGATTCCCCTCAGGATATTGTGTATACTGGATGAATCAAGGTTTTAGTATCTTTTTTTACCTGATTTTCTTCTGCTTGTGTTTTCATTTTTGTGCCATCTTGGAAATTTCTTCAGTTTTATCTTTTGACTGTTTTCTTGAGATTTTCCCACTAGGTTTTGTTTTTTTTGTTTTTTTTTTTTTGTATCTAAGAACATTTTCTTCATCATTTTTGAGCATCTTTGGAGCATGGATGTAGAAAACATGAATTTTGTCTTTCTGGCAACATTTTGGATATTGCT
The DNA here is from genome assembly GCA_004365215.1 of Cuniculus paca. NCBI lineage: Eukaryota > Metazoa > Chordata > Mammalia > Rodentia > Cuniculidae > Cuniculus > Cuniculus paca. The sequence continues at coordinate 16,983 of RJWT010008936.1, read as the reverse complement.
GGTTGCTGAGTCTTTCAAGGGTTTTATGTTGCATAACAAGATACTTTTCAGTAAACTTAATAAACATTCAACAATCTTCCCCTAGGTTTTTCAGTGTTTTGCCTTTATTTCTTTGCTTTTTTTCCCCTAATTCTTATGAGTATTACATATTTTATTAAAAAATTTCTTTTAATGTAAGTACAGTGAAATACATTGGGGGAAGGCAGTATTATAAGTACATAGTCTATCTTCTTGCTTAAATGAGAAACAGAGCTGATGATTTATTGAGGAAAAGTTGTTTGACAACTTTCAATATGTTTCATGAATATGGTTTCACAGGATGTTTTCCATGTCTTCTGAACTAAATTTGGACAATTTATATTTTCTTAGAAAACATTTGCTCATTTTATCTCCATACATATTTTCAAAGACTTATGATTCATTCACCTTTTATCTGTAATTTTATTTTTTGTATGTTTTATTTACATTTTCCTGATTTGCTTGGTTATGATTTAAAATTTAATTTTCTTCAAATTTTAACATTGAGATTTATTTACACCTTGAATAATTTGTTAATTTTATTTCAATATTTTTCAATATCATCTCTTTTTTTTCCCTTTTACACACTGGAGAACTAGGTAGTAGTCATCTTTCCTTCAAGTCTCTGTGGCAGATCTTTAGAGGCAATCTGTGCTCAGAATTGAAACAGTGTCAGAAGGGGATAGTAAGGATAAGACCTCTAGATAAGAGTCCCTGGACCACCCTTCTTTAAAATGGGTCCTTAACTCCAGTTTCCTGTTATAGGTAATACAGTCTCTGGCTGTCCATTTCTAATTTCTGTCTTAACTGCTCAGCTTTTCACTAGTTCTTATGGATTATCTCTGTTGAGAACTCATGGCATTTTCATGGTGTATTCATAGGCATGGGTCATCAATGGACTCCTGGGCAGCATTCTTTCTGTTTCTGTTTCTCTGTGTCTTCCTCCATTATCTTCAGTTTCTATCTCTATGTCTCTCTGGGCCTGCATCCAATTCATAGGAAACTGATGCGTCAAGTATTTAATTAGTGGAAGGACTTCTACTCTGCTCGTCTCCTTAGCCCTTTGCTCAGTCAGTGCCATCTTGTTGTGTACCTACCTTCCTAAGATACATCCCAAATACTGTAAATGGAGTCTATGAATTCTCTCTCAAAAACTTAGGGCAATGTATAGAAGTACATTGTATTCTAACCTACCACTATGTGGGAAAAAATTTTGGTTGAATTTCCACATTTTTTCCCAAAATCATACTATTCCAAGTCAATTCTCTTGGCTTGTCCAACTTTAATAATATATATGTTTATGTGGATGAAAGACTAGTAATAAGAAAATTGTTTTTTAGTGAACCCCTTCAGGTCCACCATAGATAAGCAACATAGCACTATTTCTCTATACATATAAATTAGTGTTATTTTGGGAATCTTTGCGAAAACTGAGGTCAAGAGTATAATTTTAATATCCTGTAACCAACTGTAGTGTTTTAAAATTAACTTACATATATCTGTATTTGTGATATCATGTAAATAGCATTTAAACAATGGTTTCCTTGTGTTTAAATACATCACTCAGGAGTTTAGCAAGAAACAGAATTCTATTCAAAGAGTTCAATTGTAGAAAAAACTTGGATGTCAAAGATGCTTGCTCAGGTTTCTAACCAATACTTCTAGTGGCCCAAATTATTCGGGTAGCTGTGGACAAGGAAGCCCAAATCCAAGGATAGTCAAAGCAGGATAGACAAGAGGTTGTGCATAGCATGGATATGGATGGAGGAATGGAAAATTGAAAATTAAAAGTATATTATTTACCTTTTATTCAGTGTTTAGTAATATATTTATAGATTTATCATTGGGCTCAGACAATGGTTATTTTCCTCCATCTACACTCTTTTGACTCTTCTAAATTGTTTTCAAAAGACTAGAATGTCATATTCACATATTTCTCAGAATAGTTGTTTGTAGCAAGTTACCTGCATATTTAATATGGATCTGTAAATATCCTTTTTACAAAGACACTTAAAATCTTAATTCACAAGTTTAAATACTGTGTCAGATAATACGTACTATGCCTTGTCTTTATAGACATAATTCAATACTATGTTTCCATCATTGTAAAACAATTATTTAATACTTTTCATTTTCTTCATATTTGCATGTACAGTTGACCACCTTAAATCTAAAGAGCTCTCTGCTGAGATTTTATCATGTAATTGAGATTTATCCTTATTTTACTTAGAAAATGTGAATTACATTCTTGCTACTTTTGGTAATTAGGTATTTTCCCTGTAACCTCTCTTCAGCAGATTATCTTAGTATTGACTACATTACTACTAATATTACATTTTATTTTCTGGTGATTTTCATAAAGTAATAAGGAAAAAATAATGAAATATTCAAATTAACTCAAACATAAGCTATAAAAAACATAATGATTACAGGATATTTTGCCTGTTAAGCACAATCACTTCAAGAAAACTCCATCAGGATTGCTTATCATCTGATAAATTAAAGTTAGTATTGAGGCCAAAAAAGACTAGTGCTGCATGTAACAAGCAGAGTTGTGTATTCCCGCATATAAATCTTCTGGCACATGTTGCTTGCTATAGAGACCTGTGGCACTATTCGATTAGATTTTACCTTTCAAAAACAATAAGCACTAAAACATGAATATAAAATTTCACTTCTTTTAGCCTTGTAATGCCAGTTACCTTGGTTTCAATTTTGTTGAAAAGCAGCACATGTATGCACACACACACAGAGATGTACACACCATTTTAATTGTCTAGCATTATTTTTAGGCTTTAAACATTTTAAAATTTCTGTTATTTTAATATATTTTGTCTTTTTGATACTCTTTTGAATCTGAGAAACCCTTTAGTAGTTGAATTTATCACTTTTTAAAAATTTGTTTTAATAGTATGTATTTTAGTTACTTTCTCATTTCTTCACTTATTTCTCAACTCTAAGAAATATTCTGATGTCTCCACATCTTGCTGAATCATGTTTAAAATACATTAATACATGTTTTGTTAATTCAGTATTATCTTTTTTTCCTTGAACAAATAAAATAGTATCAATCTAAAATATTCTCTGCTTCATAGAATACATCAGCTTTGGAAGTATACTTTTAATTTTTCTTTTCAGTTGTAAAATTATTTTCTTCTCTTATTTTCAGTTAGATTTCCCCTGTATTTCCTGTTTACTCATCTTTCAACATTGGTAGCTCTATCTAAGCTCTTATTTGTCCCAAAATATACTAAAGTATATTGTTTGTGAAATCCCTTTGTGTTTACCTATGGACCCATTGTGTCCTATCCATCTAATTTGTCTATTTCTGTTAATCTTTGAGCTCTGGGTTGGGAATTCTGTATTTTCAATGGTTAACTTTTTGAACTTGAATGACCATCAAATTGATGGTGAAGTAACATTATTTATTAAAAAATTGCCTTAAAAGGAGGATAAACAATATGAAGATTTTCTCATAGTATGCGTATTTCATCTAAACACCTCTTGACCTTGACCCTTCCAACTCATCAATTCCTGTTGCTAATTTTGTCTAAACAGATAAATTTATTTCACATTGGTTGACTCTAGTATCTCCTATGTTCTTTTTCCTGTTTAGCAGTGTTCTCCCTTATGATGGAGTTGTCAGAAAGCTCTATCCAAATCAGTTTTGATTTATCCTAGATGTATTTAAGTGCATCAGCTCTGAAGTCCATTGATTTGTCTTGAAATTCTAAATTCAGGTTATGTGAATGTTAATTTATTCAATATTGCTGAAAGATTGATCACAGGGAGAACTCTTCTGTGGCAGGACCCAGATCTATTTGATCATTTGCCTCGAGGAATAGATAGCATTAATTCTTGTCTTCCCTTTCCTCATCTGTAAAAGTACATGTCACACAGTGTATGTCATAGGGGCCTAAGGATGACTAAAGAGTTCATAGTGACTTGACTTAATGGTTGGCACATGATAACTGCAGGAGCAATTACTGAGATTATTGTGTAGTCCAGCTTCTTCATTTCACAGATTGAAACATAAGGCCAATGGACTATGAGCTAGAACTGGATCTAATCTGTGGTGAGTACTTACTTAAAGGAATGAAAATATTAGTCTGAGTTCACTTTCTTCATGAAGTATATATGTGTGTTTCTGTGTGTGTTTACATACATGAACATAAAAACACCCAAAATCCATATAGAACATGTGCCCTATTGCTGGGAAAAAAGAAAAACTCATCTTTTTCTTGTTTTATTTTTTTTTGTATGGAGCTTTCTTTTAAGGTAGTTATTCTGTCTTATTAATAATTTCTTCAAGAGAGATGTAATACTACTTAAACTAAAACTCAAGTTTTAGTAGTATTTTTTTAGAAGAAACAGAAGCATCTTAAGATTGGCTGATCTCCAAACTGAGGTGTGGAGGGATCTCAGGGAAGGGAGAAGCACCTTCCATCTGATCTATATCTGACAGGCCTGCTTTGGTAGTAAGGATAGATAGTGTCATGTCAGAACTGCTGTTGGAGAAACCAGCCCTGAAGGAGGTTAGCAATGCTGTTTCTTCATTGACCCAACTCCTGTCACTCATTTGTAATCTATAGCCAAGGGTCCTACCTCCACTGGAAGGGTGCACTCCTGAGAGATAGGTCTGGGTTTTTGAGAAAGATGGTGTTTCTTTTGGACACCTTGAAGCAGGAGCTTCTAATGGATACACACATTGCACAGTGGATTCAGTATTGCTAGAGAATTTTGATTATAGATTTTGAGAATATACTCTATCGAAGGAATCCAAATCTCTTAGGGTAGAGTCTAGGATTCAAGATTTTCAAACAACTCTGCCAAATAATGCTAGAAAGATTTGCTGTTTATATATGAGTCTTATGTCATCAGCTTTAAGATCACCTGAGGTCATATAAGAAGTGAAGAATTTCAAGTTCTGTCCTGATGTACTGAGTTAGAATCTGCATTTTAACAAATATCCAGGATATTCATACACACACTGAAGTTTGAGAAGGCCTGATCTTGACTTGATGCAGCATTTAATAAAACTGTGTGTATATTAGAGCCACCTCAGAGTGCTTTAAAAAGGTGTGGTACCCATGCCTACCTTCAGGAATTGTGACTTAATTGAGATGAGGCCAAATAATAGTATCCCATAAAAGCTCCTTAGTAGATCCCTATGCTTGGCTATGGTGTGGAATCTCAGACATGTGATAAACAGCCAGTGAATGTGACATCAGAAAGCACGGACTACATTTGTTTCAGTGCAAAGCCGTATCTGCCTGCCTTTGCCTCCATACCAGAGAGCTGATTGGATAACTCGTTACAAGGGTGGCAAGCAGTTACCTCCCATTGGATCCCAAAGAGCTAGGATTATTTTTTGCCAGAAGGTAAGATTGCATCCAGCAGAAAGGGTTGTCTCATATCTTTAGTGTTCTTCTGAGGATTGCTATCTACTGCCTTTCAAAGGGTAGAAAAATAAAAATTGTCCCATTCTTAATGCTCTCTACTTAAGAATTTTTAATAATTGTTTTCCTTTTGATATGCCTATTTTAACTTTGATATATATGCCATTTATCCTGGCAGTAATGACAGTGTCATATACAGGCCTACCCTTCAAGACTGTCTTCAATTACCTGGAGAAAAGAAATGTCACTGACTGATTGAACTTTTAATCTGCTTTATTTCATATTCATAATGGGAGTGGTTAGCAAAAGAGCGATACCACTTTGAAATTTGAAAGGAAACAGTGCATACTTGGCTGTACTCTAATTATGTAGAACACAGCCTAGAGTCTTCCTAAGGTAAAACAAAAATACTTCTGTATTTCATAATGCACCGTTCAAAAACCCTTCATTCATTTCCCCCTAGAAACAAATCCTTTCTCTCTATAAATTCCCACAGCAGCTCTTGATAGTATACTTTTATGTAATAGCTGGTAAAGGATTGACTTACAATATTTGTTTTAAACTCTTTTATGTTTCACTTTTACTTCAGTTTCTACATGTCTATATTAGTTATTATACTAAATAGATTATAAACTCAATAAAGGCAGGAAAAAACCTCATATTTGTTGGTACTTTCGTAATACACAGACTCATTTTTTAAAATACATCAGAATGTAAGGTTTAACATAGTTGGACTACTTAGCTTTTATTATTCCCACATGGAAATTTTCCCTTTTTTCTTGCATATGTAACTACAGTAAACTTTTAAAAATAATTATTGTGTATATTAAAATGTCCCATATATAACGGACAAACTTTGGCACTTTTAATTAACTCTTAAACATTAGTGAAAATGTATGTCTCCATTTGAGTAAGAAATATTCTGCCTTCTAAGCACTCAAAGGAGAGTATGGAGCAATGAGCAGGTTCTTGTCTTAAATTATAGCACATTTTGAAAGAATCACATGCATTTCCCCTTCTAATTTCCCCTGTAATATTGAAACTATTTTACTTAGAGTGATGAAAAGCACATATGAGTTTATTGTTGAAGAAGTAGTTTGCTCTAGAATAGAATGGATTCAGATTGCAATCAGGTCAAATGATGTTCCTTCCCCTTTTTTTCTTGAGTCATAAATATGCCACTGCATATATTTAGTTCTCAAAATATCTCCGGATAGGTGACAGGAAGTTTTTACATGCCGGGTTTCCAAGGAGTTCTGTGTGAAAGAGTAGGGGCTATTATATTATGTCATATATTATACTGAAGGTATTCAGAGACTATTAGCAAAGCCATCATTCTAATATAATATAATGTAGAGGGATTTAGCAAGATTTTACAGAACATTGGTTGACCTTGAAGGAAGAGAGAAAGCTGGAAAGAGGCAGATTACCCAAAGACAAGAATTCCATGTGTTGAATGTCCATGTGTACCAGAATGGTAGATGTTTTTGTGACTGATACATAGGTGTGTCTATGGCAAAGAGTTAAAATGGATGTGGAAAAATGAGCTCCTTGGAAAGATGAAGCCAGGACTCACGTATGTCAAATTAAGTTTTGATTTTATTGTATATTAAGTTATTTTGGCATGAGTATTAGTACTCCAAGGTAGTTACATGATACGATTTGTATTTTTGAAGAAAATAATTTAAACTACTATGTCGAATATGGTTTGAAATAGGGAAAAGTCAACTCAGATACTCCAGAAGTTCAGACAGGAGATTATATAATGGCCTGATAATAATTTTGAATGCCTAAGATTTGTTATAGAAAAATGCAGAAAAATCAAGGAGTAGGAAAATTTAAAAATTAATTAAGGTTCATGTAATTAAACAAATTAAGTACTTTTGTTTAGATTTCACAAAGTGATAAATGAAAGTAAATGATAATTTATTTTCAGACATACTGAATTTAGTGTCCTGATTCCTGACATTTTATGCACAGTAAAAGATGTGGTGCTGAATCCCAGAGGATTGGTGTTAATTAGATACAGAAATTGGATTTTATATGAAATTTATAAAGGAGATGGTACTTTTCAGGAAGTGTAACATTGGAAGAGAATGATCAATAAGTAAGAAACAAAAGGAAAAGAGAAGCGTAAGTTCAGCAGACTTGGAACACTAATGAGTTTGGTAAGAGCAATTAAAGCAGATTCCAGGACAGAGGACCAGTTAGGCAGAATGAAGAGTAAATAGAAAAAAAGTGATTTCTGCTGATAACAGATATTCAAAGAAATAAGCAGAAAAGAAAACATTTGGTTTCTTCAGGAAAGGAGACTAATTTAAGGAAGGTTTGAGAAATATTGAACTTGTTGATTGTGAAAGAAAAGGAGTTGAGAAACAGATGGAAAATACAAATGGATGAGAGAATCTAATTTTGTGCTCTTAGAAGAGCACTGAAGTTAAGCTGGAGGTACTGAAAGTCTCTTACTCCCCCATGGCAACAGAGAGACGATTAACTTGCTAGATGTAAGTGTGAATAGATTTTAGTATGGGAAGAAGACAGTTTAGGAGTCCCTAAATTATGGCCTTAGATTGTTTTTTGTGAAGTAGGCAACAAAGGGTTTCTGCTGAGCATAGAAAGAGCAGTCTTAAATAGTCATTTCAGGAAAAGTAAATGGTTTAACTAAATGATACTGAACAGTGTTAAAGACACAGCAGAGAAGAGGGAATCATGAATTTATAATGAGACAATTTAACAGAGTATTTCAAATTTTTTTCAGAGTCACCAAGCAGCTCAGGAGAGGAAGTAAAGAAACAAATCATTCAGCGAGTTTGTTTACACAATGTCAGCAAAGCAAGGGCAAAGTATAGGGAAAGGAACAAGCTACGTATTAAGAGTGTCACTGAGATAGTAACTGAGTCGTCTCAACAGAAAAATGAATGAAATTAAGAGGCTTTTAGCTTAGGATCAAATGGATACCCTGAGAAAATTAAGGACATTTTTGTGGAGATTAGTCAATGGGAGAGTTGCCAGAAGTAGTAGTCATGGAGGTGAGGGGGTGGGTTTCAGCGGGATAGCAAGGCTATCATGTCATGGAAGGAAGAATGAGATATATCAAGACATTTTGAGGCAAATCTTTCGGATAACATAGGTTATGAGAACAGTTTGAAGTTGCCTAATATGTAATAATATTAAGCAGAGGAGACAGATATTAAAGCTAAAAGTATACATATCATTTATCTTAGCCATCTTAATCTGATGAAAGGGCTTTGAGGAGACTCAGAATACTCTCATTTTCTTAGAGCTTCGAGAGATTTAATCTTCAACTAGTCATCCAATATCTGAATTTTCTGTTTGTAAATAAACTGAGAAAGTATTGGGAATATTGCTCAGGCTATTTATGACTTATCTGGCATTAACTCAATATTTAAAGTTTCATGTTATCTTTTCGTTTACACTTAAACTATGTAAACATCTTAGTTTCAACCTCCTCCATGACTTTAATACTCTGTTGAAATTAATATTTTACATTTGTTTTACATTTTTCTTTCTTTTATTCATTTATTTATTTTTTTTTGTCTTTCTGTGTTATAAAGTTGGTTGTACTCTTCTCATGTTCTTCTTATTTACAAAGAGTAAGTGTCTTCAGGACATTTCATCTTTAATTTTTCCATAGCCCTGAAACACTATTTTGTGAAAATTGAAGTATTCTGTAAATGTTCTCTGAGTTTAAGTGATCATTATCCTCTCATTCTTACAAAATGTATTAACTGTCATATGGTAAAATATGAGGGTTACTAGATAGTTAGTTTGGATGACAAGAATGGGCAATGAGCAGTCCAGTGCCTGAAAACTGTCACTGTTGATTATAAAAAGCTGAGTTCTATGAAAACATTTTTCCCTGGTAAGTGGTAGGTGAAAAGAGCCAGGAAGGATACATGTCCAAGCTCTTAGCCTGCTTTGCAATTCTAAATGGTAAAACTGCCTGCACTAAGTTTCTTCTAAGTTTGTCCATGAATTCATTGAATGAATTTAGAGAGAACCAAGTAAGACTTAAGTGCATTTGTGTGTATGTGTAAGAAAGACAAAATGGAGAATCTCCCTTAGGCCTTTTGTCATCATTGTTTCTCATTGTGTCATTGTAGATCTCTTTCTTACTGTAATTTTCTATTGTTCTCCTCACCCACCTCACCTCTACCTAATGTAAGCCATTGATCTCAAGCCTGTCCCTGCACCTTAACAACACTTTTTAAAAAAGCCTTTCCTCATCTTTTTTTACACATGTCATATGAAGGCCTCTCTAATCAAGTTGTGTTTATGGGAGATAAATCCTGTAACTTTCCCTTAGTTCAAGCTCAGTTAAGTGCTGTGGGGCTCTTTAAGCAACTGATAGGCACACTCCTCCAAAATAAATGGCTCCTTTGACACCAGAGAACAGGGTTAAACCACCCATTAGCCTGCGGTTCCCTGAGAGCTTCTGCCTAGGATATAATTCCTCAGATACCTTCCTGAACGTAAAAGACTTCACCTACTTGGGGGTCATATGTTAACAAGTCAGAAAAAAACTGCCTTTACTAACATACAGTAGTGATTCCTTGGTCATTTTTCATCGATTGTATCAAATTTTCCTTACTGTAATGTGCAATTTAATACAAGAGTTTATATTATAATTATACTTATATTCATGTAAATCTTATATTTAAAAATTCATCAGCATTTTTCAGATATAGCTTTAAGTAAATACATGCAATTAATTTATAACATCTAGTCGAAAATTATACACTGTTATTAGCATTTGTGTGTCTTATTCCTTTGGCATAGTTTGAGCGCAGAGATTTAAAAATTGTAGTTTTACAAGTCATCTGAAAAATGACCTTAATGATCTATCTATTTTATCTACTGACAACAGTTTATTCTAAGTATTATAGAAAGGATATACAGAAAATGATCTCTGAACTCAGTGCATTTAGAATCAAATCAGAGTATACAAAATACACTTTGAAATGTGTTTTCCCTTTTTATTTTAATTTTTATTTAGAGCAATCTGTATGGTTTTTGTTTTATTTTTTCAACTTGTACTTATAACAAATATTTACTTGATCCTATACTGGCTTCTTTAAAAGCAGATCTCAGGATTTGTGCTACAGCCTGTATTTGACAACATGTGAACGTGTCAGGACAGACCTCTCATATTATTTTCCCTACCTTTCCTCACAAAGCTTACTCAATTTTATGTGTGGGGCTTTTTGTCACCTAGCTTTCCAGTACAATTGGCTTCCTTTCATGAAACCATTTTTTCTGTCTTTCCTTTAAATTTCTCATTTTATTTTTCCTCTTTACAAAAAATATTAATAATTTGGAAATTGGCTCTAAAACTGAACTAATAGCTGGAGGAAGCTGTATGTATTAATAAGGGTATTTTGTTGTTTGCATTGTTTTGTAATACTAAAAAAGTATTTGATGGTAATTTAAGTACAATAGGAGAATTGCTTATCCATTTGAGGTGAGAGTTGACTAATATAATGCGAGAGAGTCATCTTCTCCAGTGTCTGCCAGCACATAGGGTACCGCGCTTTATTGCCACTATGTTGTTTTTGTTCCTACATACTCAGCTACCAATGGAATATCCCAAATTCAGCTTGTCCCAGACATTTAATAATTTATTTTTTCTGTATTTACTTAATTTCCTTTCCTACTGTTATAAGCCCAGTAAAGTCAGATGTCATTTGAGAATATGAAAGCCATAGCTACCTGTAATTCTTTTCTTTTGTTCTTCTAATGTACTGATTATCTTCTGCCAAACAAATCTTCTGAAGGATTTTGCTTTAGTAAAGTGATGTTTCCATAATGTAATTGTTAATAACCATAGTGGGTAGTTTAAATTAAAAATGGCATGCGCAGTCAGAACGTATGAAATGAGAAAACTGGAGCAATGACTTTCTAGTTTTATGAAACATTTTTATTCACCTAGTAGCCCTACTCACCAATTTTGTCTAGGCCTGTCTGCTCACAGACACTTTGTTCATTTTCCCTTCTGCATCCAGTATATGCTGCCTTCTCTAATTATGATAGCTTAATGTTAAAATATTGTATATTGCAGGTGTGTATGGGAGAATAAATTATCTTAGATGAATTACCCAGAGAAACAGTGGGTATATTTCAGTACTTTTCTGATTATATACATGCTTATTCTCATTTACATTTTTCAGGAAAGAATAATGTATTTTTTTTCTAAGAATTTGTAATATGGATTTTTAATTCCAGCATGAAATAAATAAAGGTATTGCATTTTACAATCTACACAGAAGCAGCAATTTAATGTGTGTGAACAGTCTGCTCATTTACTAGAATAATATATTCTAAATGGCTTCAGTGTGTTCATAGACAGTGAACACTGAAAGCAGTAATTGGAAAAATACATCACCAGTGCACAAGTTCTTACAATCATAGTTGGAGTCTGGTGATCCTCCTAAATTCTCTGTTTAGTCAGGTTTAGGGTATTGGGAAATTACTGAGACTCACAATGTGAGGTGTTTAAGATATAAAAACATGAAGAATGGAGGTGAATCCATAGTTTAGTTAAAATGAAACAAGAAAAGAAATGATTAATGGAATTCTCTAAGCTCACTTTTAGATGTATCATATTATACATCTAAAAAACCTTGCAGATGAGTCACATGAGAGAATTTTTATGGTAGAAATTTAAATGACTGCGGGACATTTTAACAAATGTAGTAAACAGTTTGTTGTATAGTGAATAGGTATTTTTCTTACAATGATTCAAATTATTCAGATCATGAACGGTGTGAAAAACTAATTGCATTATTTAGATAATATAAGCTGTTGTAATAGTGAAGACCCCCAAATTCATGGCTTAATACAAAAAGATACATCTTGCTCATGAAAACCAAACCAGCAGTTCTTGACTAATCTTCATTCTTTTTTTAGAATCTTTCATAATATTTAAGCAAGAATAAAATTTGAAGTTAATAATTACACCTAATACTAATTCATTTTTATATGTCCTAATGCATAATCCAATATATATGTTATATGCACCAAATATTATATTGGATATACATTTTAAACCTGAATATTTTATATATTATAAAATCTAACTCTAATATATAGTTTACAGAATTTAATTTTTATGATAGTCATAAACCAAGAACCATACATTTTAAAGGCAGGGTAAAGGCAGAGCAAATAATTCAAGTAATTTTTTCTAGTAAAATGGTAGACCTCAGCTTTACTCATAGACAATCAAATTTAGAGTCTGAGCTCTTATTCAATTGAAGAAGAAAAAAATCACAATCTAAAGAATTTTGAGGCTGCTTCCCTAAAGTGCTTTGTAAACTATGTCTGATGTAATATTGTTTCTGTATACAAGATATAATAAAGCTTCAAATTATGTTATTCATATTTAGGCAAATGTATTTTTAAGCTTATTGTGATAATCCAAGTGAGTGGTGATGGTAACTTAATGAACACTGTAAGATACCAAAACTCAATATTCTTTAGCGATACTATTTTATTACTATTAGCTTACCAGGTTAATTTAGTTATTATACTTCACAACTCTTCATTTCCATCTGCAGTTTCTCCTGTGTATTTCATTCTTTACTTCATTAGTTGTTGGTTGTTTATTTTGTTCTTTCTGTAGCATATAAAGTGGAAAACATTTCTTAAGTATTTTTGTCATTAATTATAGACTTATTGAATACTTTTGCTATATTTTTAAAAAACTCTTCCTTGTTCTCACAATGTCTATTTCTGAACAGAGAGGAGAACAAAGTCCCCAGACCATCATAAATATAGCTATTCTTTTGTGGACTTATTTTCCTCTGCTTATATTGAGTTAGTTTTGATGAGTTCTTATTCTGGGATAGGCACAGTTCTATTTGACTCATTAGTGCATTTAATTAGCATAAAAACTGTATCTATTAGTACTATTTTTATCTTCGGGGAAAAGATTGGGATTTAGAATGATGAATAATATGATCAGGTAGTTAGTAAAGGGATCTGGATTTGAATACAGAATTGCCATTCTAGGGACAGTACTTGATTTGTAACTCCAGTCTCTGGCTCCATCCTTGAATCATGCGTTGCCCCAAAGTCATTGTACCTTTTTAATATTAATTCTCTTAAAATTTGTATTTCGATGAGTACTGTTTTCTTTGAGAACATTGTTGCCTTCCAGTTCACTGTGTGTGGTAGATTTTAGAGGGCAAAGATAATAGTGATATAAATCATGAGAGGATATACTAAGTACTTGGACATCGTAACTTATTTAAAATATGATGTATAAGCCAGGTGTGGTGGTGCATGTCTATAATCCTAGCACTCTGGGAGGCTGAAACAGGAAGATAGAAAATTGGAGCCCAGCTTGGGCAACTTAATATCTTAGCAACACTCTGCCTCAAAGTGTAATAATTTTCAAAAAGTCTGTGAATAAAAAATATGTCACACAAATTCTCACAATTCTTGAGTAGATAACATGTGAGGAAACTGATTCTTAAAGGAGATTAGTAGCTTCTCCTAGATTACTGCATTAAGTTTATGGCTATGTTCTGAACTCAGGTCTGACCCCAAAGCACAGATTCTTGACATTCTAATGAGGACTTTCTTTAAGCACTTAATAAATACTGTATTCCTTCACATGGAATAACTAATAACAGTATAACTTCAGTACAAGTTAGTCAGAAATATTAACAGAAAGATAAGGGACAATTTAAGGAATTAACAGTAAGTGTGGGGACTGGTAGCAAAACCCAGGGCTGTTTGTCTACAAAGCCTGAACTTTTCCAATCTCATTGTTCCTTCAGGCTGTCTCCCTAGAACCACAATGTCTATATTCAATCCCTGTTCATTCAAGCATTTGATTATTTATTTACTCATTTAATATGAGTCCATTGTGCACTCACACTTTTCTAGTCCCCGCCCTGCCTGATGCACAGTACTAAACCAGTTCCCCTCTATGGAACTTTCAATATAATGAGGAAGGGAGATATTAATCAACTCATATAAATAAATAATTGGAAATTATGATCAAGCACTGATTTAGCTTGAAGTGAGAGGTCATGGAAGCTCTTTCTGCAGTAGCCTTTAAGCTAAGATCTGAAGGGTTAGTAAATCTGAACAGTGGAAAGCACAAAGAGACTACAATGAGCAGCTCAAGAGGTTGTACTGTTAACTCCTGAACAAATATACAGACACTTAAATAAAATTTTTCATTGCCAAAGTCTCTTGTTTGTTTGTTTGGTTTTTGTTTTGTTTTGTTTCTATAATATTGGGATTGAACCCAGGGATTTCACTGTGAGCTCTGTGCCCAGCTGTCATAGTTACTTTTTTCTTGCTAGGAAAAAATACCTGACACTCACAAATTAAAGGAGGAGAGGTTTATTTTGGCTCACAGTTTGTAGAGGTGTCAGTCCATAATCAGCTGGTCCAAGGCGGGGAGGCATGAGAGAGGTACATGACAGAGGAGAAACAGTTCATGGCATGGCAAAGGGAAGCAGAGCCATCAAAGGAGGAGGAGGGATATATATCCTCCTCAGGTGACATCCACAATGACCCATCTCTTCGCACCAGTCTTCAACTCCCAATATCACACTCACCTATAAACCTATCAGTGGACTAATTCAGTATCACACACTCATGAACCAGTCACCTCCCCAAACCAAACTATGAGTGCAAGAGAAACATCTAGATATGGGTATATAGCACCAACACTTTTTAAATTTTGAGACAGAGTGTTGATATTTTGCTAAATTGTCTAGGCTAGACATGAGCTTGGTATCCCCCTGCCTCAGTCCCCTTGAGTGTTGGGATCACAGGCAGACATCACTATGCCTGATTCAGGCTCTGTTTTTAAATGTTGTTTCTTCGGGAAAAAAGAAAAATCTAATGGTTTAGTCACATAATTATCCATAGCTGACAGAATATAGTAGATATGTGACATTTCTTTTTAAGAGCCTACTTATCTAACAATCTCTTATCTGATGCTGCAGTCTATTTGGATTGAAAAGCAACATACCATAAACTAGATAATTGATGAACAGCCCACTTAGAGTTTTAGAGGCTGAAAAGTTCAGAAATCAAAGTTCCAGCCCATCTCCTTGTTTATAGGTGACCCCATCTAACTGTGCCCTCATATGGTAGAGAGTGAAAGGCAGCCAAGACTCTAAGGCATCTTTTATAAGGATGGTAATGTCAGTGATGAGGGCTGTGGGAATCAAATTCAGTATGAATTTTTCAAAGATATAAACATTCAATCATAGTATCCGGAAAGCACTTTTCAAATTGAAAAATAGTCAGTAGACTTTGTGTATTTCATAAAGTGATTGATAAGATTAAGTGCATAAAATATAATTTCTGGACTTTAAAAATAATAGAGGCAAAATGTCTTTTATATTTCAAAAATGTTGACTCATTAATCTCTATTAAAATAATTGGTATTTATTAAATATCTCTGAATCATTCAACTGTGTTGCATATTGTGCTAAATTTATTTCCCTAAGGATATACTTTATATATATACTTTAAAACAGAGTTTAGTATTTTAAAACAGGAGCTCTGATTCTTTTTGAAAAATTAACTGTAATATAACATATGTCGATGAATAGAGTTTTATTCTAGGTAAGAAAATTTCTGCGATATTTGCTACAATTTTGTGACAAAAATATTTTACATAAAAATATTTTACATATGATTCATAATTTCTTAATGTGATATTATATTTGATATGATGTGAGATTCTAAAAATTTATTTAAGGAAAACATTGGGATATAACTTTAGGTATATTAGGTTTTTTCTCAGATACAAAAAGCTGAGTATAAAAGAACATGGTTTTTTTTTGTTGTTGTATTTTTTTTTTTGGTACCAGAGACTCGCGACCTTGTGCTTGCCAGGCAGGCACTTACCTGGCCCAAACATGCATCTTTCTAATGTTTAAAAATTAACAAAGTATGAAGATTAAGTATGAATGCAAATTCCTGATAAATAGGTATTATCAAAACATCCACGCTACAGATTTAACAATGAGATATCTTTATTTAAATGTTTTGCGACAGGGCCTCACTGCATAGCCTCAGTCTTGCTCTGTTAGACCAGGCTGGCCAAATATGTCAAGAGCCTCATGCACTGCTGACTTCCAAGTTCTAGGATTATAGGTAATGTGCCACCAGGCCTGGCTCTGAGACACCGTTATAATTGGCCTTTCATATGTATGGGTTGCACAGATACAAATTTAAATAACTCCTGTTAAATTATATTTGGAAAAAAATCTTGAGTTTGTACTGATACAGCCCCCTAATGTATTTTTTAATCTGGCCTTTTATTTCCTAGACAATATAATATCTATTTACCTGGAATTAGAATTATGTTCGGTATCATATATAATCTAGAGATGATGTAAGTATAGGAGAGGATGTACCTAGGTTGCCTACAGTACTACAGCATTTTATACAAGGGAGTGGGTCATCTGCAGATTTTGGTGTGTGTGACAGTGGTAAAATCAAATTGTAGCTCTCATGTTGGTATGAAAGAGATGAGCAGCTCAATACACACTTGACTAAAAACCAATTA